>JAOPJO010000061.1:10884942-10896849 GCA_027123675.1 Molva macrophthalma | reverse complement strand
CACACACATGCAAACACACACACACACACACACACACACACACACACACACACACACACACACACACACACACACACGAATGTTCTGAACTCTATCTCTATATCATAACTTCCCTCCAAAGCTACTCAAAACTAAAACGTAACGAGCGAAAGCAGTTTAATCAGCTGTATTTTTATTACGTTATTATGTATTATTAAGCAAGCTCCGAGCGATGCCTGGGTCCAAACTAGTTAAGTAACAGCACAGAACATTGCCCGGACTAATCGTCTTCACAAATGTTAACTTAAAGCGATGTAAACATTATAGACAATGCATTGCACAATCAATTAGATTACATTAGATAACGTTAGTTGGAGTGAATGGCGAACCGGCGAGGTTAAAGCAACGAACTTTAGACACCACGTTTGGGTTGACGGTAACGGAGACATGACAACAACACCTGCACCTACATAATAGTGTAATATATTGTTTATATTAGTGTGTATTAGTTGTGAACTCACCTGTTCAGCAGGAACAAACACCCTGGAAGAGACACAAATACATATCATATCATATCCTATCATATCACGGCGATCCAAACTTTCGGTTTGTTACGGGATGGCTGCTGCTAACTGCATTCTCCAGTTCACCACCAGATGGCGGTCTGGTACCGCAGGTACCCTCATATTTAATATTTAACATTTTAAAAATGTTTAGTATTTATTTACTAGGCTGACATTATATTTCCTTTGTCTAGTTTTTAAACTCATGTACATGTTTATTTCCAATGCCTATAAATGTATTTAAATTGAATATAGGTCTAAAGTAGATAGAACAGAATACATCCAAATATATGTTGTTATATTAATGTCATAAACATCGTGTGTGTCTGTGTGCATGCCTCTGTGTGTTTGTGTGCCTGTGTATTTATGCGTGTATGACGTACAAACTGTAGGTGTCAATTCACACCTTTTTTTCTCTCTTCCCCCTCTCTCTCTATTCAGTATATCTCATATCTCTCTCTCTCTCTCTTGCTCTCTCTGAATTGTGTTACGATGGACAAGATGAAGTGCATGGTTCTCTTCTTCTTAAACTGTAAGTAATACAAGTATACAATATAAATGTCATGTCAATACTAATCCCAGTATTAATGGTAGCCATACAAGTATTATGTTTACAGTGACTGCGTAAACCTGTAGTTTTCTAACCAACCTTATAGTCTGCAGTTCAAATGTTTTTAAAGTAAGAATCTATTAACTGTACAAAAAAGGTGCATAAAAGTAAACAAAGAAATTTGTTTTTGTAGAAAACAATTTTCTACAAAGAATGTTTCTATCAATGTTTGGTAGCAACATAAAACTTTTATCATCGATCATTGATCAAATGATTCATATGGTGAATGAACTCATCTGACTGTCTGCCTGTCTGTCTGCCTCTCTGTCTGTCCTCATTTCTGCATGTCTGTTTGCCTGCCTGTCTATCTGTCCGTCTTCCTGCCTGTCTATCTGTCTGTCCGTCTGTCTACCTGCTTTTCTGTCTTATTTTAGTGCTGAGCTGGAGGAATACAGCTAATGCTCATGGTAATACAGTTTGATTGATTATTTGGTATTGGTTTATTATCATTTATTACTTCATTCATTTATTATTAACGGTTGGTTGATTAAATAGTTGAATTGGTTGGTAATGTGTTGAGTAATGTGATGAATATACTTGATTGGTTCATTGAGGAATGTGTTAAGTAGGAGTTATGTGATGAATGTACTTGATCTGTTCATTGGTCTGTTCATTGGTTGGTTGGTTAATCATCGGTCAGTGTTGCTGGTGGTGACCCCCGACACGTCGCAGTTCCTTAAGTACGACAGCTTCACCTTGCTCTGTGAGGAAGACGAAGGTGAAGACAAGGAGCAGCTGGAGGGTTGGAAGGTGATGAGGAACAACAGTGATGGAGAGGTGGAACACACACACACACACACACACACACACACACACACACACACCTGTGACCTCCGACTGACTATATGTGACCTCTGGTTGACCTCTGACCTGTGTTCCAGGTGTCTCCGTGTGTGTCCACTGGGTTGGGCCGAGCGACCTACTCTGTTTCCGTGGCGTTCCCCTCAGACAGCGCCTTCTACTGGTGTCAGTCAGTACTGGGAGAGACCAGCAACCACAAATACATCACTGTTTCTGGTAGGACTAATAATACAGAGACATACACACACACACACACATCACTGTTGCTGGTAGGACTACAGAGGGAGACCACACACACATCACTGTTACTGGTAGGACTAACAATGCAGAGACCACACATACATCCCTGGTAATGGTAGGACTATCAATACAGGGAGAGACCAGAGACCAGTATCCGATTGGTCCAGACTGAATTTCCTCCAGTATCTAATCCTGTCTGAGTTGTAAACAATGTAGGGTGGGAGTGCTAGAAGAATCTCTGCTGTGTGTTTCAGATGATCATGTGATCCTGGAGAGTCCAGTCCTTCCTGTGATGGAGGGACATCATGTGACTCTGAGCTGTAGAACCAAGACCCCTCCCTCGCGGGTCTCAGCTGATTTCTATAAAGACGGCTTCCTCATCAGGACTGAGCCTACAGCACGGATGATCATCCACAATGTTTCCAAGTCCAATGAAGGCCTGTACAAGTGTAGCGTCTCTGGCCTGGGACACTCCCCTGAGAGCTGGCTGGCTGTCAGAGGTGAGGACTGCAATAATATACAGTATGTCTGTCTGTCCTACTACCTGTCTGTCTGTCTGTCTACCTGTCCGTCTGTCCATGTTTTCTACTACCTGTCTGTCCGTCTGTTTACCTGTCTACCTGTCCTTCTCTTCTACTACCGGTCTGGCCGTCTCTCTGCCTGTCCGTCTGTCCATCTCTTCAACTACATGTCTGTCCGTCTGTCTGCCTCCCTTTCCGTATCTCCTCCTACCTGTCTATCTGTATCTGTCCATCTGCTCCTGATAACTCAAGCTCCTCTGTTCCATTAGCCCTGCCCCCTCCCTCAGCCCCGCCCCCTTGCCCAGGTCAGTTCCTGTGCACCGCCAGACTGCTGTATTACACCATCCTCACATTTCCTTTCCTGGTGTCCACCATCTTACTAGTCCTCCACTACAGAGAGCGCTGCAGGTAACAGCTGTTTTACTATTGTATCAAACTGCTCATCTGGAGACAGAGGTGTAGGTAACAGCTCTGTACTACTATGGTATCGTACTGCTCCTCATCTGAAGACAGAGCTGTAGGTGACCCGTATTGATATATTGATACGATAATATACATATTTGTATATTATCGCCATTTTTAAGTGTCTTTGGATGTCTAGAAAAGCACTATATAAATAAAATGTATAATTATTAGGATAGGTCAAGTCAAGCAGTTTTATTTGTGTAGCCCTCATCACAGCTCCAGTCTCAAAGGGCCACATTATATAACCCCTCAGCCCTCTCAAGGACTTCAAGGAGAAACTCCCCAAACCCAGAGAGAAGAAGCCTTGAGGAGGAACACAGAAGAGGGATCCCTCCTCCAGGGACGGCTAGGAGTGTGATAGGTGCTGACTGGCCAGATGATATGATGGCTATAACACGAGTAGCCCATAGTGCTTTTAGTCTCCTAGCTCTATGACTGCTAAATTGTTAAATAATAGCTTTATTATATAATAATAATTCAGATTCAGAGTTTCTTTTATTACAACAAGTACACAAAAGTACAATTCTTAGGCTTGGTTCCTCAACAGTCACATAGCAGCAACAATACTTGATCACAATAACAAAGTAAGTAATAATAAGTAAAAGTAAGTTGCAGCATCAGTACAAGATCACAATAATACATTTTTAAAAAGTAGGTAATAAGTAGAGAAACTATAACAGTGATAATAAGTAATGAAGTGAAGTAAAGTGTTCAAGTGGTAGTGACACCAGCCACGGTGAATTCCCTAGTGTAAGAAACACTACTGATGTTGTAGTGTACTGCGGTTGGTTTTGGGGTAATGGATTTCTCCAGGAGCCTGACTGCTTGGGGGAAAAAACTGTTTGTCATCCTCTCTAATAATCAGTAACCAGTAACCTGGTTGTGCTCGACCAGTTCTCAGAGCCTTGAAGGAGGAGAGGGGCTTGGATGATGTCATCATGGAAGTGGTCACATGACCAGAAGACTCTGGGACCTCCCCCTGCGCCATCTTGCAGAGGATTCCATACCTCAGACAAATCAGCCAATCAGAACAGTCACCGGCTGGCGTCTTTAAATGTATAAAGTTTCAGCCACTGGACCGGTACTCGGCCATGGACCATTGGCCAATGAGCAGCAGATTCAGAAATGAGACAAAAAAAAATGATTCTATCTTTTTTACTTCCATAAAATGTAAACTTGTTTTATTATCATTACAGTCTATTTGTTGTACCTAATTACATTTAACAGCACAATTAACAACTCAGTGTCATGAACCCACACAGATTAAGCAAGTTTAAATTTGGCTCTTTGATAAGAGTTAGATAGGTTGCTTTTGGAGTTTGACTTGGCACAATAATTATGCCATTATAACTGTTTGACAACTGTGAGACAGGTTAGAGGTGACTTATGTGAGAGGTGGTGGTTAGGTTTGAGGTGGTGGTTAAGTTTGAGGTGGTGGTTAGTGTTGAGGTGGTGGTTAGTGTTGAGTAGGTGGTTAGTGTTGACACCTACCATTTGCCATCAGCTGCATAGAGGAACAACTTCCTGTCTTACAGGAAACAACACAGAAAAGGCACACGCGCCCACACACAAAGTTTAGTATAATGTATCAACTCGAATTTAGTTGAATAACTTAAGCTCAGTAACCTGGAAGCCAGACGAATATGCCAGCTCACGTTTTATTTACCAGCATTCATACCAGCATTTGCGAATTGCGAATCTGGCAATGGCTACAAATTAAGTACAGCGCAATCAATCAGAATCAGAATCAGAACAATAAAATAAAATACCATGGCAGTTATTTTGTGTAATCTAATCCTGTCTGTTCTAGGGCGTGTGTGTTTGGTATGTTAGTAGTTGGAGACTAAACTCCGCCCCGCCTTCCAACCTACTCCACCACATCCAGCTTTTGTCGTCACATATCCGGGAGGATGGAGTTGTGAGAGTTTTCCTGATTGTCACCGGCTATACTGACTTGTTATCAAATACCCTAAACGTTGTTACCTTGTCGGTGGCAGCGTCCACCACAATATGCACAACGACAGTAACTTTAAGTAAATGACCAAAGACCCGGCGTATTGAGAAGAGAAGAGACGTCGTGTCTTACTTGGAAGGTAACCTCGCTCCCAGGCGTTCATCTCACGACGGAACACCGTGACCGGGATGCTCCGAATGAGCGTTATTGGAGAGAGAGAGAGGGCGGGACTTTATGTTACTTTATGTTTATTAGTTAGGCGGCGAGGGAGGGACTTCCAATTGAGGGTTATCCGTTTCAACTGACATGTTTCTGATAGTGCCTTATTGAAATTCTTCCTAAAAAAAACCCGACATGTTTATTTTCCTTGTCGTGTTGTTATTCTCGCTCCAGGGACGGTTAACTGGTATACACAGCTTATAGGAAGTAAGAGACCGGAAATTGCGTTTCGGTAGACCGGGAAAATCATACAACGCAGGATCCTCTCTCAGCCTACTTTGAAGGTAGACTAGTTTGTTGTGTTCTGGTCCGTAACCCTTAAAATATATTTATACTATGAATAATAAATGTCCGGCAATTGAAGATAAGATGCCCAATTACAGACACTGACCTGTAACTGTCTATCAATCTAGGGCTGAATTCAATATAAATTACATGAAGTCAGTTCAGGCCAACATTATCTAGGCGCTGTATTGTTGATAAGATATCTTATCTATTAGCACATTTTAAAGGCTTAAACACCTGTTAGAGTTAAATGGTAGGCATTCCAAATAGAAACCGTGTTTAATGTGAATTAAAAAAGGCTGTTTGGCACTTGGTCCACCTATTGTGGAGACATTTTAAAGACCAACTCTTTTTCTGAAACTTCCTCATCAGTTACAGAGTGTTTTAGTAAGAACGGCCCCGCATACATTCATGTTCATATCAATAACATAAATAATTGTGGTTTTAAAAATGCTTATTTCTCTTGGAATGGAATAGCTGTTGTCTGGCTCCTAATCTGGTGGGCCTACTTAAAAATAGTAGGCCTACTGTATAAAGCAATTTAGCAAAATGCTCACTTTATTGACCTAGTAGATTAACCAGTTTAACTCGTGTTCTCATGTGTGGCCATTTAGTTAATGTTAACTAAACATTCTCTCTCTCTCTCTCAATTAGTACATTTTATGTAAACACATAGCTGACCATCACCTGGTTTGGGCTGGCTGTCCCCCTGCTGTCCGCCAGGTGGCGCCTCTCACTCTGTCCTGTAGTTCTTCACCTGCTTTCTGCGGTCTGCCGTGGTGTCATACTATAACAATGAATAACCCCATCGACAGGTGGGATTCAATCAGTTTTGTTAACAGTTCAGAGCCCTTCTAGCTTCTTAAATAACCAAGCGATTCAAAGTGCTCCATATATGATTAATTGATGAGGATTTGTCTATTTATACATAGTCGTGCATTTTGGAGCAATAGCCGTGACGACATTTTAAGTATTCAATAATTGAGGTTTCGTTATTTAATTAACATTTTTACTATGATTAATTCAATGTTTTCTGATGGAAACTCCATACGGCAAATCAATTGCTACGGTCACATTTTAAAGGTCCTTTTTGAGCAAGTGCAGCATTAAAGTTCTTATACTTTATTAACAGCAGGAGAAGTTAAGTTCATTCAGTGAAGATATACTTTCTAT
The DNA here is from genome assembly GCA_027123675.1 of Molva macrophthalma. Classification (NCBI taxonomy): domain Eukaryota; kingdom Metazoa; phylum Chordata; class Actinopteri; order Gadiformes; family Lotidae; genus Molva; species Molva macrophthalma. The sequence goes on along the minus strand of JAOPJO010000061.1, from coordinate 10,890,039 downwards.
CAACAGGAAGAGAAACATGGATGGAGAGGAGTGCAGAGGAACAGACAAGAACCTGCAGGACCAGGTATCACCACCACCTCCCACTACACTACTGATTCTACTGGGAGAGAACCAGTCCCCACCCCAGTCTGCTACTGGTTCTACTGGGGTCTGTCCAGTACAACCACAGTCTTCTAATGGTTACACTGGAAGCTGCCCAGTACACCAATATTCTTATACTGGTTCTACTGGAAGCTGCCCATTACAACCACAGTCTTCTACTGGTTATACTGGGAGTTGCCCAATATAACCACAGTCTTCTACTGGTTCTACTGGGAGCTTCCCAGTACAACCACAGTCTTCTACTGGGCACTGCCCATTACAACCACAGTCTGCTACTGAATATACTGGGAGCCGCCCATTAGAACCAGTCTGCTACTTGTTACACTTGGCGCTGCCCAGTACAACCACAATCTTCTACTGGTTCTACTGGGAGCTGCCCAGTATATTTGACTGGTCATGTGTGTTGCTGTCTTGCCAGGAAGGGAACAGGAACTGGAACCACAATGAAGGCGATGTAATTTCCTCTCAGAGCGGCCCAGGGCAGAATAAAGGTACCAGTCGGACCATTACATCACCCTGGGTGGGTGTTGATGTTCTGTTCATCTGTAACTCTTTCCAAACCCAGCCCCGTCCTCCTCACCGCAGGAAGCAGGAAGTAAACTGGTGGTCGTCCCCGGCAACAACAGAACCGCTGTCGCTGAAAAACTGGAGACAGTCCGCAAGTGGACCATCACTACGTATATGGTGAGAGAGAGAGAGCATCACTATGTATATGGTGAGAGAGAGAGAGCATCACTATGTATATGGTGAGAGAGAGAGAGAGTATCACTACGTATATGGTGAGAGAGAGAGAGCATCACTATGTATATGGAGAGAGAGAGAGAGTATCACTACGTATATAGTGAGAGAGAGAGTATCATTATGTATATGGTGAGAGAGAGAGAGTATCACTATGTATATAGTGAGAGAGAGAGTATCATTATGTATATGGTGAGAGAGAGTATCACTATGTATATGGTGAGAGAGAGAGAGAGAGAGAGTATCACTATGTATATGGTGAGAGAGAGAGAGAGAGTATCACTATGTATATGGTGAGAGAGAGAGTATCACTATGTATATGGTGAGAGAGAGAGTATCACCATGTATATGGTGAGAGAGAGTATCACTATGTATATGGTGAGAGAGAGTATCACTATGTATATGGTAAGAGAGAGAGAGAGAGAGTATCACTATGTATATGGTGAGAGAGAGAGTATCACAATGTATATGGTGAGAGAGTATCACAATGTATATATAGAGATCTCTCTCTCTCTCCCTCTCTTTCTCTTCCATAGTGTTCTAGACCAACCCTACCTCTCTCTCTCCATAGTGCACTAGGCAGACTCTATTAGAGAGGCTGGGGACTGGGTCTCGGACCGTGGACCTAGACCTGGAGCCCCAGCTTGCGGACCTAAGTGTGGACCAGCAGCGCTACAGTCACCTGACCAAGCTGGCAGACACCCTGGCCAATCAAATGGCTCAGTTTGCCGTTACCCAGAAGTCCCTGGGAGATGCCTTCGCCGACCTAAGCGTTAAGTCACCAACACTGCATGTAAGACAACAGGGATACTACTAAATATGATAATGCTACTGCGGCTAATGCTAAGAATATTATAAATTGCCTTAATATCAGCCCCTGCTAAACTGCGTGACTGAAAGAAAATGGAAGGTGTCAACCAGAATCTGACCACTTCCTGTAAGGTGGAGTTTGGCGTGAACGCCGACGTGCAGCACTTCCTGTCCAAGCGAGGAGAGGAGCAGGCGGTAGCCATGGGCTCATTCAGCTCAGAGATCAACACCCTGGTGAGCAGAACCATCGAGGACACCATGATGAACGTCAAGCAGTACCACAGCCATAGGTCAGTACCATCATGTCATTACCACCACACTACCACCAGGTCAGTACCATCATGTCAGTACCACCACATTACCACCAGGTCAGTTCCACCACATTACCACCAGGTCAGTTCCACCACACTCCCAGGTCAGTTCCACCACACTCCCAGGTCAGTTCCACCACACTACCAGGTCAGGACCACCACACTTCCACCAGTTCAGTACCACCACACTACCAGGTCAGTACCACCACACTACTACCAGGTCAGTACCACCAAACTACCAACAGGTCAGTTCCACCACACTACCAGGTCAGTAGCACAACACTCCTACAGGTCAGTAACACCACACTACCTCCAGGTCAGTACCATCACATCAGTAACACCAAACTACCAGGTCAGCACCATTTCACTACCAGGTCAGTACCATTACACGACCAGCTCAGTACAATCACTTCACTATGGTTGCTATTGTTTCAGGGTGGAGTATGATGCATACCGGTGTGACCTGGAGGAGCTGAACTTGGGCCCACGGGATGTCTCCACACAGACCAAACTGGAGCAGGCGGAGAGAAACTTACAGAATCAGAGGAAGAGGTACCTCAAGAGCCGAGATGACCTGTCCATAAAACTACGACTCCTGGAGGAGAACAAGGTAAGAGACAGACAGACAGGCTGGCAGACAGACAGCCAGGTGGACAGGCATAATTGTAATGGCTGGTCTATGTCAGCTATCTCAGCTTGTTAAGCGGCCTGGTTTTATTTGAACTAGCCTAGCGACCTGGTGCTAGCTTAACTAGTTTATCGACTTGGTGCTATTTGAACTAGTTTATGAACCTGTTGTATATCAGGCTATCTAAGCAACCAGTTGCTATCTTAGCAACCAGGTGCTATCTTAGCAACGAGGTGCTTTCTTAGCTATCTTAGCAGCCTGTTGCTATCTTAGCGACCTGGTGCTATCTTAGTGACCTGGTGCTATCTTAGTGGCCTGGTGCTATCTTAGTGGCCTGGTGCTATCTTAGTGACCTGGTGCTATCTTAGTGGCCTGGTGCTATCTTAGCGACCTGGTGCTATCTTAGTGGCCTGGTGCTATCTTAGCGACCTGGTGCTATCTTAGCGACCTGGTGCTATCTTAGTGGCCTGGTGCTATCTTAGTGGCCTGGTGCTATCTTAGCGGCCTGGTGCTATCTTAGCCCGGTACTCTGCCCCTCCAGGTGAAGGTTCTCCAGCGCCAGCTCCTGCTGCTCCAGGCTGCCGGGGCCTCCCACAACCTCTCCTGCCACCAGCACCTCCAGGACAAGCTCCAGGAGAGGAGCATGCAGCTAGACTCCTGCTCAGCCCTGAACCCCCTGTCCTGGCTGGAGACCAGCTGACGCAAACACACACACACACACATACTCACACACACACACTAACCCTTTGAATTATTGTACTTACCAAACTGACCACTGTTACTGAGGACTGTTACAGAAGTTAAGGGCTGAGTGACAGAGCCCAGAGCTGCCATGTATTGAATAAATAACTGATATATCATGTTACAATGACAACTGTCACCCGTTACTCCTCCTACGTCTGCCTAGCAACAATCCCTCCACTGTAACCTAGCAACCACCACTCTGCTATAACCTAGCAACCTTCCCTCTACTGTAACCGAGCAACAACCCTTCTGCTGTAACCTAGCAACCACCCCTCTACTTTAACATAGCAACCACACTCTTTGCTGTAACCTAGCAACCAGCCCTCTATGGTAACCTGCTCCTAGGAACATGTTTATCAGGTCCGTCTGTCTTCAGTAGCTGTATCGTCCTGTCTCTTTTTCCTGTTTGTCCTAAAGTGACCACTGTCCAGATGTATTTCTGATATGTCATTACGATGGTGTTTGGACCAAAGCTCACTAAAATGTACCTTTCTGGTTAATACCTTGACTTTACATTGCCAGTTGTTTGGTTCTGTCGAGAAATTAAGTGTGAAGCTCACCTCCATGTTCTCCAGGAGGAGGTGAGGGGTGAGGAGTTCTGGTTAGGAGGCAGCTGAGCCCTACCCCCCCCCCACCACCACCACCACCACCACCACCTGTGGTCCTGACGTAGAGAACACCATCATGGATGTAGTCGGGGGGAACGGAGCCTCTAGACCGATTCTACCTGCCCCAATTGCCGTGGCAACTCGAACAAAGTAGGAACAGAAAGGAGGAGAGATGAAATGAGAGAACTTTACTAAATGTAAATATTGACTCCCACGCCCTGTGCCTGTGATTAAACATCAAACCACTTGACCGCGTTGCTGCTATTATTTAACCCAGAGTAGGACTAAGATCACATGTCTCATCACACCTGCTATATACATTCATGACATTACAAATTGTAAGGTGCAGAGTATGTACCTATGTGTAGGAGGATATATGAATAAATAATATTATGCACTATTGACAGAACAGTGGTGGTGAATACGTTGAGATAGTAGAAGACTATGAACAGCAATAGCGGTTAGTAGAGCAGATATGCTAAAGTATATATATAGTGCAGGTGTAAGTACAAGTAATGCTAGTAATAAGATGTTATATACAGAATACGGTATGAGGTATGATACGAATATGGTGAATATGCTATGGACAAGATATGTACAGTAGAGACTTATAACTGAAAACTTTATGTGAGATATGTACAATATGAACAGTAGTATTAATATGAATACACAGATACAGTATGGACAGTATGGAGTATAAATATGAGAAGTTCAGTCCCTGGAGGCAGGTGTGTGGGGGGTCCGGGTGACAGCCGCAGGGAGGAAGCTGTTCCTGAAGCAGCTGGTCAGGGAGCGCAGAGTCCTGCAGCGCCTCCCAGAGGGGAGGAGGTCAAACTGCCTGTGGCCGCGCTGGGAGCGTCCTCACTCCTGGTGAGGCGCCGGTGATGCGTCGGGCAGTTTTCACCGTCCTGTGCGGCGCTCTCCGCTCCGATACAAAGCAGGTGCCGGACCACCCACTGTGATGCTGCTGGTGAGGATGCCCTCGAGGGTGCAGTGGTAGAAGTTCACCAGACTCTGAGGAGACCGATGGACTCCTCAGGAGGAAGAGATGCTGGTGAGCCTGCTTGACAAGGGCTGAGGGGTTGGGTATGTATGACACCCAGGTATTGGCAACACCTTCAGCCTCGATCCCCTTTATATGGATGGGTTGGGGGGG
>JAOPJO010000061.1:10406192-10422961 GCA_027123675.1 Molva macrophthalma | reverse complement strand
TGTGTGTGTGTGTGTGTGTGTGTGTGTGTGTGTGTGTGTGTGTGTGTGTGTGTGTGTGTGTGTGTGTGTATTTTGTAATGAAATGAATGCACTGAGAAATATTTGTCAAACATTGACTCAACAACATACAAGATGCTCATTACAAAAAAAAATAAAAATACAGACTGTTCAAGAGGTTTTAAAACATGGTCTTCATTGTTGCCTTCAAGATCTGGGACCATGCCATATAATCCAACAAAATATTATTTTAAAACAATATTACAATTCTTAACAAGTGAATCGATGTCTTCAAGAGGTTAGAACATAGTGAAATCTAGGGGAGGGTCAGGAAATGAATCGGGAGTTCATGACGGCAAAAATAATTTCTTAGTATACAGCACTGCCACACCGCGAAACGGCAAGACCGATTTATTGGATGAACTTAATACCTGCAGACCTATATTAAGGTATTGGTCCGAATAGAAGACTTTCACATGCATTCACAACAGATGGCACCAAATATCTGTAAAATGAGTGTCCCCCTCAATACCATTACGGCCCGACACGCCCGCGGTGGGCATCTGGGGCATCGCCCCCTCTAGTTGCTTCTTGTTGGAGTTTACAACGTTGTCGAAAGGAAGTGCTTAAAACCAGGATATGAAATTCAACACGAGTTCACCGGGGTACTCACTGCATGTCGATTGTCCAATCACTTGGCCGAACACGCACCATTCTCGTCTCCACAAAGTGAACCGAAGTTCAACTTTTGCACCAACCCCTTCAACAAACTTGTTTTGCGAGCACATTTTTTTTATTTTCATTTACTGCATTTGGCACTTGCAACCAGCGTCGACGGTAACGCGCTACATGGCAGCCCCTTACCCCCGCGTTATTAAGTAAATACGTTTTTTAGTTACGTTTTCAAATAAGCAATCCATTACTGTTAAAATCCCAGACGAATTTGCACCGTTTTAGATAGAAGATAGAAGATAGAACATCGAGTGGAATATATCTTAAAAAAAACAATCACCAATCACCGATAACACTTTTAAGACGTTTAACTGCAAAACACCGGATAATTACACTGTCCCGATTAGCTTCTTTATCTTGGAGGAATGTCAAAAGGGCTTGAAAAAGAAGAGTGAATACTCCTGCCCATGCGCACATTTGGCAAAGGGGGACATTGACAATATCCTGTGTTTCAGTCAAACTTAAAAGTAATATTTTGATGATTACTACTTTGAATTAAAAACCCAGCAACAAACTCAGTCATATCGGTGAGTGGTGAACGTTTCTTTAACAGATATTTACTACTAGACCCTAGTCCTTAACCCCGTTGCTAAGGAATTGCAAAGGGGTTTTTTTTTTTGGTATTGCAAAAGTACTCAAACTTTTTAATGGCAGTAATCTCGATAAGTAACAAGTTACTTTTAAAAGTAATGTTGCCCATCACTGCTTGCAACTACTGCAACTTCTTTTCTGACCGGTCAGCGAATCCAACCAATCAATTCTTCAACCATGACAAATTTGGGTTGTACATATCTGCTGGCTAGGAACCCATTCAAATAACACGCTGTAGCCATATTTGAATAAAACTATGTAATCTCAGTTTTGCATGCAAGTATTTTTACAACTTTGTCGCTACAAGCAGAAAGCGTTGATTTGTTCCCAAGCCTATCCACCTTGAAGTGTATTTGGTATTGGAAACTAGCTCCCAAAAGGCGCGATAAAAACCACCACTGATGTACTCACCTTCATGCCAACACAAGGTTTGTTACAGAGACAACATGTGTGGGGGAAAAGGTCAGGTGTGACGCCCATGTAGTCGCTGATCAGGGGCGCCGGCGGCATCCTCTTGCCGGCCAGCTTGACTGGCGGAGGCCTCTGGATGGACGCGTCAGACGCAGGAGGTGGCGCCTGCTTCATAGGGATGGACTTAGGGATGGGAACTGCCCCTGGACCGGTGCCTGGAGCTGGTCTGTGACTGATAGTCCCGGCACGTGGAAATGGTTTGGGACTGGTAGTTCCTATGCAAGGAGCTGGTCTGTGACTGGTATTTCCAGCACCTTGGTCTGGTCTCTGACTGGTAGTCCCAGTGCCTGGAGCGGGTTTGTGACTGGTAGTTCCACTACCTGGGGCTGGTCTCTGACTGTTAGTTCCAACGCCTGGAGCGGGTCTGTGACTGGTAGTCCCGACGTCTGACGCTGGTCCGTGACTGGTAGTTCTGGTGCCTGGAGCTGGTCTGTGACTTGTAGTTCCACTACCTGGGGCTGTTCTCTGACTGTTAGTTCCACTACCTGGGGCTGGTCTCTGACTGTTAGTTCCGGAGCCGGGAGCTGGTCCTTGATGTCCTGAAGACGCCACATGATCAGCACTGGAATCCCTCTTAGGTATAATATTGGTGGCAGCAGGTTTAGCAACAGGTGCTGCTGACTGCAACGCAACAGGTTCCTTCTTTGGGGAATTGATGGCAGTCTGGATGGATTGGGCGGCTGGCCTTTGGCTCAGGGAAGCCATCACATTTGGAAATGGATTGTAAACAGGAGAAGAGATGTTAGATATCTGTGAGCCATTGGAGAACACTGGAACACCAAGTTTGGCTGGTGCTGCGTCCTTTGGTTGAGTGTCTCGCATTCGGCTAATGTAACTGTCCATCAAGCCACTTTCACTTCCACTGAAGCTGCTGGGCCTGACACTGCTGCTGTGGTGTCCTCTATCCTCGTCTTCTTCCCCGAAGCCTACGGTATATTTACTCGTATGTCCGTATTCAATCACTTTACTCGGCTGCTGAAAGGTAGGAGGAGCTTCCTCCTCATGCTTTACTTCAGCCCCGGAGCCCGCCATGGTTTCTGGGGCACGCTGGCTGCCTTGAGCCTGGTGGACCATGCTTGACTGAGAGGCAGCCGATGACTTTCTTGCCTTCTTTATGCGGATGTCGCGCAGCAGGTAGGGTAGGTTGGCAGGGGAGAGCTGGTCTTCTGGGTAAGCACAGAGCTCCTCTAGGTCTTCTTCCTGAAGGTCGAAGCGCTTGAGGATGTCCATGGCCGATTCACAGGTGTATCTGGTCTGGTTGTTATCAGCTTCTCTGGATGTGGAAGGATGCTCATAGTCCACTGACGATCTAGGAGACGGTGCAGAATCTGCTGCTGTAGTAGAAGGCCTGTTGTTGCTAACATATTCATCTCCACCACCACTTGAATAACGGGAGACTGGATATGGCTCAGAGGATTGGGAGTAATGGGATGGGGGAATGTTTGTTGCAGAGAGAGAGGATGAAGTGGAGTGATAATCACTTGTTTGGTGGGGCGAAGGCCAATGCCAATTGGAGGCACCACTTGGCATTGTTTTTGAATATCTAGAAAACTGTCCTTCAGAGATGGGCGTTGATCTATAGCCAGCAGGCCCCAAATCCAGAGATCCCTCAGGCCAAGCAGTTACACAAGTATTCTGGTCTGGTGCCGGTTTCTTTAATATCGACTGGAGGCCCGCCTCCTCTCTGGCTCTTTTGATGTGGACATCAATGGCAGTCTCCAATTCAATGGCTGACTTACTCTGAACAGGGATATAGCCCAGAGACCCAGGGTGCATCGATGGGTAAATGTGGCTGGGATTCATAGAGGTTCCGGAGTAGACACCATAAGATGCATGGGTAGAACCAGGGACCAGATGAGAAGGCCCTCCAACATTGCCAGGGCCTACCTGGGCACTTGGATGTTGGTATGGGCGCTGTGGGGAATCCTGGCTCTCAGGGGAATAGGGGTTATACAGATCGTGGGACATGTTGGCAACCTTAAGAAGGCTGATTGATGGCAATGGTTGTGGGGGTAGGGGCTGGTGCGGATACAAAGCGGGGAGACAGTCGTCGAGGAAACGCTTCTGCTGCCAGCGGCAAGAGAGCTGCTCATTTCAGTCAGAGCTAGATGGTTTTCATCTACGCCAAATGAAGACTAGCTGTCTGCTGGCCAATCAGGAGAGAGCTCCCGGGGAGCCCTCCAATCAGGGGGCTTAGAGCGGCCCGGCGACAGGAGGAGGCAGACTACGGTCCAATAGCAAACCAAAGCTGAAAATGGTTAGAAACAAAAAAAAAGGTTATACAGATGGATAACATGTTGACATTTTAGGATCAAGTTATCGTGGTCATCAGGGGCCTCTGGTGAGTTGATCCAAGCTGGTTTCACCGGACCGATCAGGAACAGTCCAATTAGCCACTTCCTAGTTAGCGCAGTCACAGCTCCCTGTTGCAGGTAGGAATTGAAGACAAACATAACACGAGCAACAGACAATCTGGTATCAAAGCAAAGAGATAGCAGGAGAGACAGGAAATATTGCTTCTTTATTGGTACAGACGGAATAATGATTTGTAGCTACAAGCAAACTACTTCATTGGAACATTGATATTACATGCATTTGATATGGTGAAAATGATGAGTGGGGAAGCAGACAAAACAATGTACGAGTTAAAGGGGAACCGTCAAGTTAGACTATTTTCAGAATAGTGTCATACGCATGCTCAGAAAAAAAATAAAACACGGTCTGCAACATAATTTCCTTTTCAACGCAAATTTTCTGAACTATTCAGCCGCAGTAAAAGTAGGTGTTGCAGACCGTGATTCAACCACACGTCCATGAAGCTCATTCTCATATAAAAGAATATAGCCATGCATGACAGCTTCCCTTTAACATGTTATTTAAATGCGACTGTAATCATACGATCACGCCAGGACGCAATAACGGTCAGGTCTGGACAGTCAAGATCGTACGTTGCTCACATTGTGATTCAATGAGCTAGACCACATCCTGAGATGGTCCGTGACGCATTCTGATCGGATTGCATAGGTGTGTGGACAGCAATCTGGGCACAATGTGTGCAGACTACATCATTAAACCACCGCCCCATGCCTTCATGGAGCCTGGCAGGATGCTTCTCCGTCTCCTCGGCAGGTATAAACCACTAGAAGCTCTGGGAAACTCACCGGTGATCGCGTCTTGTGTTCACGTGACACATCGCTAATTCAGAGCGTGAATATCTGTTGAAAATCCAATATCTTTCTAACTTAAACAAAAATGAAATCAGCAGATTTACCAGGAATACGTTTTGCGGAAAGTGATATCTTAATACGGATCCAGCGACAGAGTTTGCATTCAAGTGTGGACGTCAGATCTGTGTTACAATCTGGCGCATCCGATCACTAAAGCTGCATTGACACCTGTGTGGTTGACATGCTAGTTCTTAACCCGTAATCTGTAACCTCTACAGGTAGATGGAGGGGGAAAGTGCCTCATACTTTCTAAAGGCTACACACACGTTGATGGGCCCAGGTTCTGATACAATTTTCTTGTTACTTGTTTATTATATGTATTTATTGTTTCCACAATGTCCTGTTCTGTCGACATGGTCTTTATATATTCATGTTGTACCAGTCCAATATGACTGAGTTTAAATAAACCCTTGTGTTCTAAGAACACTTGTTTTGAAATGTTTTGCATCTATTTAAATGTTTTCCCGTAACCTTAGTGTTTTTACATGTTTAAGAATGAGATTATTATCAATATTGCAATATCCATGAACAATATCGTAATATCATATTTTGTCACCGTGCGCCCCTACTTTCAGCCAACTAAAGCTTGAATCAGACTTCTGTGGCAAAAAGCCACCGTAGTACAGAGTGGGCCTTTACATTACCACTTTAGCCTACCAAAGATTGAGAACACGTTAGGACGACAGCACTCTTCGTCTTTTACAGCTAGGTACCCCACTTAATATACGATAGACTAGTTGAGGATGTTGGCCTGTATCGTCACGTGACATCTCGTCATTCACATTATAAAGATCACCTGATGACACTGAAGTAGTCTAGGCTACACCAGACCCAGAATCATGAGTGCAAGCACAGGTGTAGAGACCCACAGCGTACATACAGCGGCTTTGCAACACAGAAGAATAATTTTCTTCTTTCAGTGTTGGGTGTTGGTATCAAGGACATGCTAGCCAAGTAGAAGGCCTCTAGTGGGTTAGTAGCAGTTACAGGTTACTAGCCAGTTTATTCTACTCAGGGGTCGACCAATATGGGTTTTTCACGGCTGATTTCAAAATTATTATTACTCATCACAAAAACCGATTGCAGATATTTGGTGCTGAAATTAATTTGCCGTTTTATTAATATTCTGTGTTACGTAACTTGCGTTTTTCAACTATTAATGCACTATGGGTGCATTAAAAAGGGGAGAGAGGGATAGAGAGGGATAGAGATATAGATTCTGCAAAGGGGAATTCTTCTGAATCTTCGCTCAATAGGTTTCATGAAGGGGCAGGAGAGCTCTGTCCTCAATCCAAAACACCAGGTGGCTCTTCATCAATAAATCAATTGGAATACGTATTCTTGGGTGAGACCTAAGGGTCTCAAAAGACCTGTATAGCAAAACAGGGCTTATGGTCTACTGTAATAGTTATTTTCAATAATCGTAATCTTTTAGTAGCAAAATCGTATTTAAACAAGACTGCAAAACCTTTGCAACGTATATCATGCAGTTGGCTCTCCATAGCAAATGTGTTTCACATCACAGTTGAATTGATGTTAGGTGTGGGACAGAAAAGTTATGAGGCCAACTTTGGAAGTTCAAATCGAAATAATCATGCAAAATAATTAATCACTATAAAGACATGATAACAATGAACGCCATTCTGAACGCCGTATTCAATTCTTCTTTGTAAATCAGCTTGGTTGAAGCTCTGCTTGAAGAAACGGTCTCTCTCTACGACACGTATGATTGTCATTCAATTTGACTTCGGCGGTCGGCTAAGACCTCATTTAGAGTCGCCGTGCATGACCTGCGCAAGCCAGCGCAAAGCAAAAATTACATCAGCCCTTGCACACGCTCCCTATGGCAATTTAGCTTCATACGCCGCAATCGCTGTATGAAGCAACCAAAAATGACGTTATCTCAGCCCTTGCGCACTGTTCTTTCAACAAATCGCCACATGAAGCGTGCACGAAGGCCACGGTCATTCTCGCCGGCTAGCACAGTTTACACACGGGGACTATAAATTTGGTTTTAGTTGGGTGTTGGTGTGTCCATGACTGTAGACACAAACCTGGTCTGGTCGGTTGCTCTGCCTTCGTTCTCAGAACCAAAAAATATTCCGCTGTTGCCGAAACGCCCTTACCTTGCAAGGCAGCTGGATTTGCAAAATCACGAGAGAATCCGACTTGCCAGGCTTCAGGTTATGCACTTGTGGCCAGACCACAGTGGTTCGGAACCAATCAGCGTCCTATGAGGAACTGCGTAAACTATGTGATACATGATAGACAGATGGTTCTTCTAATCACCTTCCAAGTCTTTTTTTTTTTTTTTAAAGGGCCTGCCCTTTTTCAACCAGTGTCCAAGGACGACTTCCCAGATGGTTCTGCGTAACAAACCATCTGGCGTGAAAGGTGAGTAGCCCCCTGTCTAGTGTATACAGGGCTTGTGTGCGCGTGTACACGTGCGGGTAAGTCGGAGCTCACACGTGCACTGGTGTTTTTCCATTAGCACTTGTGGCTGTGCCGAGCCGTACCGTCCCGATCTGCCTTTCCACTACCAGTTTCAACGCGCCGAGCTTTGCCGAGCCGCACCCGAGATGGACCATCTCCGAGACCAGGTGAGGTTGATTCTTTATCATTCGTTCATTCCTGTAACTATACAGTATGAGCCTAATTGAAAAGGCTAATGAAGCGCACCGCAGTCATGCTAGTTTGACGAGATTATCTTGCAAAACAAAATGGCTCGTTGAAATAGGACAGCTTTCTTCCAGATTAGTCTTGGTCTAAAGACTGGACATTGGACAATATTTCACACTATTAGATCGCTGATATCGATATTCCACGTTTTTTTTTACTAATAACAAGGACATTGTGTGGCACTCTGGGTAATATCTGTGAAACATAGTCCAATGTGTAAACAGGACAAATCGGAAATAAATCTGCAATTTACATTACTCTCAATATGAGGTGTCGTGGATAAAACAACACTAACAAACTAAGAGAGGTCGAGAAAGCCGAAGTTTGAAAGATAAAGACTTTATCATCACTTGCAACAAGTACCAACAAAACCTGAGTTGGTTTGCAAAGAACTAACTGGTCTCTCCCCAGACTTCAGCCTATATGCTCCATTCTGCACATCCATCAGTACTTATCTCATCCCTACATTAATTTCCTTATTTGGAAACATGCTGCTCCCTCACTCTCCTTCTCTCTCAGCTCTGAGGCCAGAGTATGGCTCTGTATATTTCATTATTTGGAAATATGCTGCTCCCTGGTATACATTTACCTCTTGGAATAGAATGTTCTATTCTGGGCATATAGTTTGACACTTATGAAAATGTGTTCAATGAGTTCAACTACAATGGTAGAATAAAGCATCTGTACTAGGGGAGTCATACCTTGGTAACCCAATGTTTTTCTCCACACTTTTTTGATGAATGAAGCGTGTAGGCAAGATAATGATGTCCTTTAGATGTTATAGTAAATTTCTCCCATAGTGTATCGCCAACAAAAAATCCCATGATGCATTATGATGTACAAGTCCTATTGTCAAGCACCTCAAACTAGTGAAGTTCGGATATTTTTTCGGACTCAGACCTTCGAATCTCGTTCATTCAAATGAACGAATCTTTCGAGTCGGATCGTTTATGTGCGCATAGCACAGTGACACAGTAACACAGTGAAGACGTAGGGGGCTACGTTAAAATGAGTTTTTAAGCAGACAAGTAGACAAACAGTACACGATATAGCCATCATTCTCATTTTCATAATCAATCACAATAATTAGGTTTATTTAGGCACAAGAAAAAATGTGTCTGAGGATCTACTTTAGTACACACATTTAAACACCACATAGAAAAAGCGTCCCAATAAAGTGACGAGCATGCGCAAACCAATCCACTCGCAGATACGGATCGTACGTACCGGATCGTAGAAGTAATGTGCATGTGCAAATTCAAGAAAAAATGAAGGAAATTAACGATCGACTCGTACGTACCGGATCGCACAAAATATTCGTTATTTTTGAACGAATCGTTCATGAATCACACATCACTACCTCAAACCTTCTCTAAACGTTGAGGCACTGCGTCCCACATATCAAAAAAGCGACGTACATCAATTGTTTTCATTGTTTCTGATGCACCATATAAAATGGTTGAAGGCTCACTTATAAAAAAAAAAGGTAACAGGAAATCAGCCGTGTGCTAGTTAGCTGCTATTTCCAGAGGCACTAAACGGCGTGTTCGCATTGATTGTGGTGCTGTACTTATCGGCTACCAACACAAACTCTGATTCAGAAAGTAGTCAAGGCTTTTAAGAGATCCTTGATGGCGATAAGCTCAACAAAGTTCAGATGTTGACTCCAAAGTGTGAGACGGCAGCACGCAAGCCCGTGGCATGGCGTCGCGTGCTGCCCCTGAGTAGACCAACCCGAGCTGCACTATTAAACAGCATATACAACATAAGATAAATGTACTATCAGACACCGGGAATATCTTACTTGTCTAATATCGTTGCTTTGTTTGGCTGGGATTCACGATCCCCGACGTCTTCCTTTACAAGGCGATGTAGGTTGTGTGTTGACAGCTTTCCAAGCGAGTCACGAGAACTCCTGGGTTGCCAGGTCTGCCTTCATCCCCCGATCACGTCTACTTGGTTGCCAAGTCGGCCTTCAACACCTCCCCTGCACCTCAAAACCTGTTGTTTACTTTCCAAATTAATTATGAATTGTGATATTCGCAGTTGTTAGGTATTGAGTAGAAGCAGAATACTTCACAACCACAATCATTAATTATTTATTGACATGCTTCAGTAGAGAAAAGCAGTTACAAATATTTATGTTAACATTAGTTTATTGGAATAACGTTTATTGGAATAAATATAATAATATTTCTCTCACAAATACACATACACTGTATCTTAAAACACAGTTTTTAGATATAGTTCATGCAGTGTAGTACGATGAACAGGTGTGGCCAACGTCTCTTTCTCTTTCTCTCTCAAGCTCACACAAAATTTGCGTGTGCCAAGTAGTGTGAAGGCCATCTGTTTGAATGACATGCTTCAGTTAAGCTTCATTTAAACAGGGAGGTCATTTAAATGCGACTTTTGTGATCGGATGTGCAAGATCAGAAAGATCAGACACTTGAGTTCTAAGTCTGTGGCCGGTGTACTCTTCTTGGTAAAATAAATCTGCTGAAATGGTGCTGGATGGAAGAAGATATATTGGTAAGGATGGCATGATAAAGAAGTCACACCTATAGGATGTGGTTTTTCTCAGACACTTAAAAGAGACAGTTTAACAGTCAGTTGAGTTGAGTTTAACCTTATTGGGTGTTGTTTTGACCACTCTCATTGGACCACTCTTGGTCCAATGAGGTAATAATGTTAGCTTTAATACTGTGTGGTCTAATGAGGTAATAGAGAAAATTAATTTACATCACCTTTCACATATGCACTAGACAAGGTATTTGTTGTGTAAATAATCGACTAGTTTGCAAAGAGGCGAAGACAGAGGACCATTAACACGAAGAGCCTTTATTCTCAGTGCACCGTAAAAACTTAAACATCAATGTCTTTCATTTCCCTATTTATGCATTTCATCAGGGCTCGCATCCAACCATATCCCCTGATCAAGCTTGCATATTGGTCATTTGTTCTAGGTTTTTCCCTGACATATCTCTTACAATTGTTGTTGTTTTCAAGTTCTAAATGTCAACCCCTTATCTGATACCAGGTCATTCTGAATTTAGCTCTACGCTCAGGTTTCCTGTTTTGCTTGACCCTCTCTAATGTTATTACCAGTACACTGACTTAAGCACATTATACTTTTTCCATAATATTTGGAATGTATATGTATATATGAATGTGTGTGCATACATGTGCCTATAAGTGATATATATATATATATATATATATATATATACCTGTGTGTGTGTGTGTGTGTGTGTGTGTGTGTGAGGGAGGGTGTGTGCATGTGCGTGTGTGAGGGAGGGTGTGTGTGTGAGTGTGTGTGTGTGTGTGTATGTGTGTGTGAGGGACGGAGGGTGTGTGTGTGTGTGTGTGTATAAGGGAGGGTGTGTGTGAGTGTGTGTGCTGTGTGTGTGGCTGCGGGTATGTGTGTGTGTGTGAGGGAGGGTGTGTGTGAGTGTGTGTGTGTGCTATGTGTGTGTGGGGCTGCGTTTGTGTATTTGTGTATATGTAACACATCAAAATCACAATAGTATTCACGGGCAAATTCATATATCCACTAAGTTAACAAATTGCGTTAACTGCTTAAATTGGTACTGCTACAACAAGGCCATGTCCGAAATGATTACATTTCTAATGGATACTATTGTTATTGTAGGGTTTAGGTATTATTATTCCAGATTGGTAACGTTTAGAGCTCAGCCCCTGATTGTTTGGTGCTAATTCGTGGTGGTGCTATCATTCGCAGTAACTGGGCTGAAGGGACAGGATTTTGGATCATGCATGCTACAGCTGCTTGTAACAGCAATGCTCCTTTCCGGTTAAAGGGACATCACAGGCATATCCTTGTTATGTGTAATGATCCTTGTGATACTTCCTTCAAAAGTATTCCAAGCTCCTGCAATTTGGACCATTGGACCCCAAGTGTTGTGCACAACTTTTACATGCTGCAGCTAGATAGGACTTTTCTATTTCTTTGTTTATTTTCATAATGGCCATTCTAAGAACTGAATGCATTTCAATGTGAATGTTGTTTATTAATTCATGAATGACATTCTTATTTCAAAGGAATAATAATAATTTATGAGAAAATCTGTTTCTGGAGTTAATAATCAAACTACTTATCCCCACAGCCTGTAAACAGACAGTTATAATTACTATAAACTTTTTAATAGTTATATAGTTATTTTTTTAATTATTCCTGTTCTTCAAACTTAAATCTGAGGCTTTGTACTTGTATGTGTATTGATACCAGACACTGGAATTATTTCTGCAGTCTTATACAGGTATATACAGGTTTTATCTAATACCTGGCTTGTGGGAGAATTGACTATACCCTTAGAAGGATTATAATTAATATCTTGCCTTATATGCTCTATGAATGAAATAAGGGTAGAGTCTTCTGAAGAGACTCTTGCTTCTTAGAAAGGTCATCCGATGTTCTGTGCCACCAGTATGTACTAATGTTCAGGCCTGGAGACCAACGTAGGCAGTTGCACCAGGAGAGATTCAGATAGACAAAGCATCTATACGGTTTGTTCAGGGACAGATTACGCCCCTGGCTTTAATAACAAGATATGTGAATGGCATATACATGGCAGTGTAACCCTACTCTTGATACAAGGGTAGAGAATGTTCAGACGAGGACATGGATAAGTTAGATAATGATACATGGCACAAATCCCAGAATAACGGGAACAAGGGAAGTTGGTTGGTGGTGAAGCCATGTATGGGCATTGTTTGATAACAACCCTGGCTTGGAGCTCATGGGAGGAATCACAGAAGCGAAGGATAAAAAACTGTATGCCGAAACTGGAAAAGCAGGTGTTCTGCAGACCAGCTCGGCTTTTGTGTTACTTTGTTAAAGTTCTAAATAAAAGTCTTACATTTTATTCTGTGGTTTCCTGATCTCTTGTCGTCTCCCTTGTTTGAGTTTAAGTGTTGTACTTTCCACAACAGTTACACAGACATTACAGTGCTGAGGGCAATTTCGGATGGCATAGACTTGGACACATTATAACCTGGCAGTGGCATCTGACCATAATGCAAACATGTATGAAGTCTCTGTTAAACCATTTATTTTCATCCATCTTCAGTGCAAAATATCGGTAAAAACCTACGCAACGCTTGCGTGCGTTTGTCTCTGTCAAACAACGCGACGCTAGATTTTTTTTTCGTTCACTTTTATTTACTTCAAGTATCAAACGGGTTACATACAGAGATATAAACATATCATACAGATGATAGATTTAGAAACAAACTAAATATAGTCATAATATCAAGCCCAGAGGTGAGCAGCAACGACCAACTGGGGAGAAGCCCCAGATTCCAGCAAGTGATGTCCTAACTGGAAACAGTAAGGACATCACTTTAAGGAAGCAGCAAAAAAAAAAACATTTAAAATGTACAAGTTAAAAGTAAGACCAGCGCCGTCTTCCCACTGATCCTAAACGCCGTCTCAAAATAAATGACTTGTATGCAGACCTCTGAAACAACTGAAAAGATTGTGGTCAGCTGGTAGGCAGGCCTAGCGTGGTCTGGGGGAGGGACCAGGAGCGGAGCCTCCCGATTGGCTCCTGGATTGTTCCTCTTTTAGTCTCTTGTAAAACACCTAGTAGAGCAGAGCAGAGCAGAGCAGAGCAGAGCAGAGTTGAGTTGAGTGAGTGTGTGTGTGTGACAGGGATGGAAATTAACTTGTTTGCCCACTGGCCACTGTGGCAGGTGGATTCAAAAATCTACCAGCCACTCAACTTTTTTACCCGCCACTTTTTATACGCAATATTTTTTTTGAATATATGCGTTAATGTTAAACAATATAATAGTAAGAATAGCTAAGAAAAGTGTTTTTCATACATATTATTTTCTAATCAGTAGTTTTTCCATCAGAATTGTTTTCTACTGTAAGTAGGTGCTACCAAGGAACGGAGTAGCAAATGTTACACTCTTACTGCGTATGATAAACAATACACAGGTATCTGCCATGTTAAGTAATGTTTATTTCAGTCAACATTTTATCATTGAACTTCATAAATTGCATATTTCCTCAGGAAATGATTAACACTTTCAGTCACAGACAACACAAACAAAAGCCACTTGCAAGCATCACAAATCCAAACCATAGGCATAGACAGCTTCAGGCTAACGAGCGCCCTCATCGCTGTGGGGTCTTCAGGCGCTGATTTCCCCTTTGCAATTTTTAAGACGTGCATATGACTTTTCAATGACTCGTGGTCCTTCACGGCTTCCAATTTGAGTTTTTTTGTGCCAGCAATAAGACTATTTGACCTGCGAGCAGCATCCGAAGCATACTGACGACAGACCGAACAGAACATCGTCCGGCTTGTCTCCTCATACACCAGCCAGCCACGGTGTTGCCCGCTGTCAGATGTCAGATGTCCGCCATCTCTCATTGAAAAAGCGCTTCCTAGCGTTTTTTACGATGGTAGGCCTACTATCCTCCCCCTCCTGTACACTCTCCTCAGCGGTTCTTTTTCCCCCCCCGGTGACGTAACGCAACATTTTAGTCTTGCACTAGTAGCCTACTCCCCGGCTATCCTAACAGGAGTGATGATTCACGTGGCTGCGGCCTTCAATAACTCTCCGCAACAAATAGTTCCACTTTGAATAGCCTACATAGAGTCTTTGATTCAAACGCCGAGTAATAATCATCGATAACGAGTCCGAAGTGTCGTTCTCGCTCAGCTGCGGTCCGATCAGAAACGCATCATTGGACCGGATCTGACTGTATGGTTGTGGGACTGTGTGGAAAGGGCACTGGCACTGCGTATGACGAATGTATTAGATATGCAAATTCGATCGGACCTGACAGGAAAGTCAGGACTGTGGCGGGTAAAGTGACACAATTTACCCGCCAGCATACAAATGTACCCGCGTGTGGCGTGTGGCGGTTTAAGTTTCCATCCCTGGTGTGTGAGGAAGTGAGTGAAGGTACCTTCAGGTTGTGGTAGTGACCCAGGCTGCTGCAGTGGACTGTCTTGGCTCTGGTCTCATCTTCGTCGAACACAGAACACAGATTACAGTAGAACCCAGCCTTAGGAACCACATGTTCCATCCCTAGAGACAGAGACAGACCGATAAAGACAGAGGGAAACAGACATGCAGGGGAAAAGGAGAGGTAGAGAAGAGAGAAAAATAACTGTCACAAATAACATTTAATTGTACTGAAAATCATAACATGTGTGTCTCTTCTCTCACCCAGGGGGTTGTAGGGGGTGAAGGGGGGGAGGGTGTAGTCGTTGGCAACAGAGGGAGAGAGAGAGCGAACTCTCTTAGGCTCCGCCCCTTCCGCCTCCCTCCTCGATTTACTGGACGCTTTAGACAGACAGACAGACAGAAAGACAGTAGCTTAACAAGGTAAAAGCCTTGGTAGGTTTTAGGTTTCTTGGTAGACATAACGTCTATCTCTACTTTGTAGCTGCTCTTACACTGCTGGTTCTAAGCACAAACACAAAGCCTAAAATGGTGTACCGATTCTTGCACACACACTTTTATTCTGAAGGCACACAATAAAGGCTTTTATTTTGTGAGTGTATTCTCTATTTATAGACTGACATCGCCAGATAGAGTCCTAAGTCCTTCCATTCAATGGACCACCATGTGACCTTATTCTGGAACAAATATGTAGGGTAGTCAACGGCGAGAGACAAATAATATTTTTAGCCTTTTTGAATTGCGCTTTGATTTATAAATTGTAGTCACACGAGCAACGGTTCTTGCTCGTTCTTTCGCTTCCCGGCTGATAAAAGGACCAGGAGTCGCTAGTCTCTCACCGTTGACTACCGAACAGATTTTTTCCAAAATAAGGTCCCATGATGGTCCAACGGAGAGGAAGGGATTTGAGCTCTCTATTTGCAAAAGCGAATAGGTCTTGTACCTCAAAGTTCATGTTAGACTTCCAAGAGGCGTTATGAACGGCGCAGACCAAACACACGCTCCTGAAACATGTCAACACGTTTGTTGAAGAAGAACTCACACACCTGCTTGCTCCTCGCTTTGTTTACGTTCACCGATGATGGAGGAAGAATCTTTCTCTTCATCATAGATCATCTGGTCCTGCGACACAACAGACTGGAGAGGAAGGGAGGGAGGGAGAGCAAGAGGGGGAGAGAGAGAGAGAGAGAGCATGTTGTGTGTTAGCATTCCATACCATCCTGACTACATAGAACAAACTGTCATCATTATCTACATTAAGTATTCTCTCACCTTAGAAACCAACCTAGCCTCTGATTGGTTTTCCGGGAGGGGTGGGGGTGTTTGCTCCGTGGTTTTGTTCTTCTTTGTTGCTTTATCTTCTGCCTTGGCATCGCTCCCTGTGACCTTACGACCTCTCTTCCCCCTCAAAGGCTCCTCTGAGAGCTGTTCCTCCACTGGAATCTGTTCGTCCTCCTCCTTAGTAGAGTCCACCACCTGGTACTGTGGCTCCTCCCCCTTAGAGTTCACCACCTGGTACTGTGGCTCCTCCCCCTTAGCATTCACCACCTGGTAAAAAGGCTCCTCCCCCTTAGAGTTCACCACCTGGTACTGTGGCTCCTCCCCCTTGGTTGCTTTAGCCACCGTTCTGGTGGCTCTGGTCTTTGCCAGACTGCCCCTCCTCGTTGGACCTGAGGAGTTGACGTGGTCCTCCTCATGAGCTTTGTCTTCGATGTCCACCACCTGGTACACCTCCTCCTCCAAGTCCTTCACCCTCTGTTGACCCTCTTTGGCTGCCATTTTGGAGGTCCCAGACACCGGCACCTCCTCTTTCCTCCATCGTGCGCTCCTTCTCTTTCCAGCAGCAGGCTGCTTGTCACCTTGCGACTCCTGCTTTTCAGAGTCCGCGACTGGACGTGCCACCTCCTCTTCCTCTGCATTCTTGTCTTGGTCCTGCTTGGCGTGGGTTCCTTCAGGAGTGTCATCATGTTTGATCTTTCCATCTTTTTCAGGTGTTGGGTCTTTCTTCGCTAGCCCCCGACGTGGTCTTCCTGATTGTTCTGGCGCTGGCGCTTCTTCCACCACATCGCCCCCGATGGAATCCAACACTTCAAACATGGTTTCCTCTAGACTCAGCTTGCAGTCCTT
>JAOPJO010000061.1:10176569-10191248 GCA_027123675.1 Molva macrophthalma | reverse complement strand
ACACACACACACACACACACACACACACACACACACACACACACACACACACACACACACACACATACACACACAGAAAAAAATTAAGTCAAATGTAAATATCCCAAGTTTTTAACAAATGGAGATATAACAATGGTACATGTTTCAAGAGCCACAATCAATGCATGAATAAAATTACACCCAATGATGTAACATTGTTAATAGTGATTGATATAGAATAAATTGAGACTAAAGACATATTATGGATTTTCTTATTTTTTGTCTTATTAACTGGATTACTTCTACAGATTATTGTAAACGATGTTATCTTCTTACGACTCCTAGTTGACGTATGAGTGCTATTAGTAGAATTCGAAGTATTTCGAGTTTTTAATTAAAGTTGTTCCGCACATAAACTACAGAATACACAGGCATCCCGCCTTTAACCCTTAAATAACGCCCGCTGATTGGTTCACATTTGTCCCCAGTTCAACTAGGTATGGGGCTCGTGAGAACATCCAGATACGAAGCTGTCAATCGCCACAACATCCTCGTCGACCATAAGTTGAGAGGTGTTTTGCTTGTATTTTTACTTGCGTTAGTTTATTAATGAATAAGCCGCTTCATTCGGGAGGCGACTCACTTCCACCAAAAAGAGACAGTCGGTAAAAACTTTTTGGTGAGACACGTGGTTGATAAAATAATGTGTTCTCTAGAATAAAGACGTTGGAAAGCTTTCCCGATATGCGTGTTAGCTTATTAGCGTAGCTAACGTTAGCTCACTTTACGATCATTTCCCGCACTTTGTAATTATTCTGTTTTCATACATTACGTTTTCATATCTAACAGTACAATATTGAATATGTATACGGTCATTCATTCATAACGATTTCTTGGTTTTGGTTAGTTTAACTTGTCAAGGTGTTATATGCCCTTTAACCTTTAACCCCTTACCTCCCGGGGAACAGGCGGAACATTTATCCAGTAACGAGATATATGATATTTTAATATCAATGTAGCTTACTAACATGTAGTAATAGGCTTGTGCTCATTTGAGCCACCAAGCTAAGTGTTTCCCACGCATAGACTTTACCTAGGTGGGTAATTTAGTATTTGAATTATTCTAACGTTATATGTCAACGAGAACGACGCCATCCGCGATTGATGGTGTTTCCCATACATTGACAATTTCTTTACTATTTAAAATAGGTTAAAATGTTTGTTGCCATTCCCCTCAAAGAAGTAGGCTGGCAAAGTTCATTAATATAATCAATCCGGAGTTCACGAATCAGTATTACGGATGCCAGAAATACCTATAACTCTAATCGAATACAATGTCTAAATCTCCACGAATACTTTTGTGCTCGTTATGTTGGCGCTTTTTTCACATGGAAAGTCAGTTTAACCTGAATTATATACAGTCTATGTGCGTTACATTCACACCGGAGCTCCACTGGCCACGCAGTTTTTTTTACCTGCATTTTACTGTTGTAGAGCTAGTGGGGCTACACGTGAGATGTCTCCGGTTTAATTGCATTTAAGTTAAACTATTGTTGAGGGAAGGGTGCTTTGTAATTCTCCTATTGTGTAGAAAAAAACCAAACGATGGTTCGGATAGATAGGAGTGCTGCTGCCCGACCGTCTCCTTGGCAGGTATACACCGCTAGACACACGGGACTGATGGCGTATTTAGTTCCCCGCGGCTCATCGCTGTGATTCAGAGAGAGAATATCAGTTGAACATGATCCAATATCTTAAAAACTTAAAACAAACAAACAACAAAAAACATTTCAACCCCTCCGTCAGCTGCCACTACAGGTATAATCTAATACGTGAAAAAACCTGACTAAAAGTAACGTTAATACAACTTTTATACGTCAACTCATCCGTGAACATGAGTTAGAGTTTCACAGGGAAGGGTGGTGAAGGCAACCACTCCCATGTTTCCACGTCACCAAACTGCTCTTTTGTTATTGTTTGAGTGAGGGACCCCTAGCGGCAGAATATACCTTAAACTTTAAGGTTGTCTTAAATTTAAAGTTGTCTCAACTTTAACATCATCTTAACTATAGAGTTTACTCTAACCTTAAAGTTTACTTAACTTTAAAGGGAACTTAACTTTATGCTGTTTTTGCAGAAATCGCGATAATGGAGAGGGACTGTGGTATGGATGGCCGGTTGCTAGGTGATGCCAGCCAGGCGGAGCCCAATGAGGCGGCGCTCCTGGAGCTCATGAAGAAGACCGGATACAGCATGATGCAGGAGAACGGCCAGCGGAAGTACGGTCCACCCCCAGGTATAGATTTATATGTATCCTGCTTTATATACAATTTGTATACAGTATAGACATATGTTTGTACTGCTGTAATGAGTGTGAGTATGTGTACTACTATAATAAGTGTGTGAGAATTTGTACTACCGTAATGAGTCTGTGAGTATGTGTACTGCTGTAATGATTGTGTGTTCTGCTGTATTGAGTATAAATATATCATATATTCATACTCAATACAGCAGAACACACATATTATGTATGTACTGCTGTAATGACTGTGAGTATGGGTACTACTGTAATACGTTTGTGAGAATAGTGAGAGTAGAGCATACAGCATACATGTATTATGTATTAGTGTTTCTCTATAAACTTTTGGATACCAATGAAAATTAGACCATTGAATATAAATGTATGCCAAACTGATGATAGACTATAGACAACTTACAGATACATTTACACTCCGAATTATCTTGGATTAATTTGTTTATCCTTTCACATACATAATGTTTTTGTGAGTTTGCATTTTCGAGTTAAAACTGGCAGCCTATTTCCATGATCTTTTTTTTCTTTTTACTGGTAATAGCATTTTAGTAAAACAACTAGAAAATGAATGTTAGCCTTTTAAAATGTACTAAACTCTAGTCACAGAAGGACAGAATTAACTTTAATTGATTAACTTAAATTAAAGCTGTGATAAGTAAGCTAACCAGTCATTCGATCAAGCTGCATATCATCCACTAGGATTGGTCTGTTTGAAGCTGTAGTCCCCCCCCCCATTGAACAGAGCATTATCGTGATTGGTTGTCAGGCTGGGAGGGCCCGCCCCCGCCCAGGGGCTGCGAGGTGTTCGTGGGCAAGATTCCCAGGGACATGTATGAGGACGAGCTGGTGCCCGTGTTCGAGAGGGCCGGCTACATCTACACATTCAGACTTATGATGGAGTTCAGCGGAGAGAACCGTGGCTATGCCTTCGTTATGTACACCAACAGGTTAGAGACACAGAGAGAGAGGGGTAGAGTTCAGCACCAGAGAGAGAGAGCGGTAGGGACTGTGGTTAGGACAGTTTCTTTGATTTACAGTAAAATGATTAATCCTCCCGAGTCAAAGCTCACACAGGTTGCTAGTTTGAGGACACGAGTGCAAGATGAAATGTTGATGTCGGGGGAAGCCAGTATTTTTACATAGCATGTTTCTATAATCTCTGATGACTAGGGGTGGAACAGTTCACAAATTTCACTGTTCGGTTCATATCACGGTTTGGGGTCACGGTTTACGGTTCGAACATTACCGAAAAAAAGCAGGGGATGACACAAGTGGCTATCATTTTCTGAGATATATATATATATATATAAGGGGTGGGAATCACAGGGTACCTCACGATACGCGATACATGGCCTACGGATAATATTGCGATACAGTGATTCTGCGATAATCAATATATTGTTAGACAATCCTATAACGATACATCACGATATATGTCTAACTATGAATACAAAAGGACCATGAAAAGGTAAAGTGCTGGATTTCTTTCTTTATTCATGGTCCAAACTGAGTTTTTCAGTTTGTCAGAACTACTATGAAAACAAATGAGTATAAAAAAAAAAAAATAATAATAAAACATAAAAATGCTAATTATAGTGCTTTATGCAAAACCATGCTTATACTCATCGTAAAGAGCGGGAATAGCTTTGCCGGTGAAATATTTTCTGCTCGGTATTTCATACCTTGGTTCCAGTGTCCAGCATTTGGCGAAAACCTTCATTTTCGACCACGCTGTATGGGGGGACGTCCTCGCAAATAAATCCAGAAATTGACTTTGTAATACTGGCCGCTCTTGGAAATGAGAAAGGAAGCTTTGCTTCACGTTGACTCAACGTGAAGCAAAGCGTTGAGTCAACGTGCTGACTCACGTTAGCATTAACCGCTTTCTCGTAGAGGAGATTAGGGTGGTGGTGTTTCAAGTGGCTCTGCATATTTGTTGTATTTCCCGTGTACTTCACTCTTGAGAGGCAGTTTTTGCATATGGTGTAATTCTTTTATTCTTTTATTTCAATTTTATCTGTCCCATCAATGGCAAAGCCAAAGTAGGTCCAGACTTTAGATTTAAATGTAGCTGGGTAATCTGCTAAATGTAGCTGGGGAATCTGCTAATTTCACCGCCATCCCGCTGAAAATGTTACTCGTCTTTGGCTAGTTAACTTCCTTTCAAGTTTCCCTCATTCATGTGTTGAGCTTCACCTCGAGGAGCAATGAAGTAGCGACGCTGGGAGCAGGGAAATCTGTTTAGAGCGCTTTATTTTATTAATTAAAATATCGGGGGCCAGCGTATCGATAGTCGTATCACACGAAGAAGGGCGACGATATATCGCCGTATCGATATTTTGTCCCACCCCTAATATATATGTATATATACTAGTGCTGTCAATCGATAAAAAAAATTAACTAATTAATCGCACAAATTGTTGTGATTAATCACGATTAATCGCTTTTTTTCTTCTTAAGATTGAAGCTTGTAATAATGGATAATTAAATGTAAAATGATGGAATTAATGTAGAATAAACACAAAGGAAGTATTTAAAGAGCCAGTGAAACCAAAACCACTTTTTTTTGTTTTAAACGTGGTCATTTCTCTTATATGAACGTCAACATATTAATCCATGCCATTTTTATCGATTTTTATCGATTGACTGTTACTGAAATAAGTCCCCAATTTAGAGAAAAAAAGGGGTAAAGTCCTATGTTTTTGCCATTCTCCCCAAAACACTGTGAACGTTCCACTCTGCTGCGCACGCAAGTGGCGTTCTTTTCATGACCAAGTGGCACAGAGAAAGTTGAGCTTTTCGGAAACTTATTGTATAACGCTACGGTGTGTGTGGATGGTGAAGCTCCTTCTGAGCAGCGATGTATTTAATGTCCGCGTCCGAGTGAGGGTTAGGCTTCCCGGGCACCTATAGTATAACGCTACGGTGTGTGACGGATTTCATATACAACATGGTTTATTATAACGCTCATAACAGTTACACAACGACGGTACTAAAAAAGTATCATGAAGTTGCCGTGGGTCGTACCCATGGCGATAACACACCTCTTTCCTAAAACTCTCAGCCCAAAACACATTTATTTAGTCACATAGTGTCACATAGTGTTCGAATTCCAACTGAAACAGTGGGCTCACTGGCTCTTCTATTCAAATACTATGAAAGCCGAGCTTTGCTTGCTCAAGCATGTTCATCCTCCGTGCCCTCTCGCCTTCATACAAAGTGTGTGTTATTGACACGCTTTCAATTCAGTCAATTTTGACAGCACTAATATATACATATACATATATATTATAGGGTTCTCCCCAAACAATGTAATAGTGGCGCTACGCCACCATGTCACATTTTAAAATAAGGCTGTAGCAATGAAGACATTTCATCTCTGAAACGCTCTTATTGGTTTAAACACGTTTCATTGCAAAAACGCTTCAAAAAGCAAAAGTGCAATATCACCTAGGTGCCGTGTGGAGGAATTCAGTGGCTTGCGGATCCACTCTCCGTCCGAGTCTGGCTCGGTTACGGCAGAGCTTCAGTGTAAAGCGGGTCGCACACCAGACGAGCCACGGAGCGCCGCGTCGGGCAGTGTCGATTTCAGGTCTTGCTCTGTGTTTAACATAATGAGTGGTAATGGCCCTGCGATGCGCGCCAAGGTTTTAAGCAGTGCTGGAATTAACAGCACGGCTGTGTTCGAGCTCCCATTGGAAACACGACCCACTGAAGTTCTCATGAAGACACTGCTTTGAATGTATGGGGGCACTTCAAATGATCAAACTGAAAAGGTGGTTTGTACATTGTGCAACGTTTCAATTAAATTGCGACGCCAGATAAGAAAAAAAAATCGTATCTGGAGTATATTACCTCAGCAGCCTGTTATTATTAGTTGGTAGAGCTGTTTGAGATAGGAGGAGCGCGAATAGAAAAATAAAAAGGACCACTTATGCGATGAAAACATTGACGTGACAAAGGACATGCCAATACTGCGACAAAGCGGTGAACAAAGGGTGCAACCAAATTTGTTTGGGTGCCACCAAATGAAAAAGTTGGTAGAAAATGTTAGTCCTGAGCCCTGCCAGGACAGCGACGACACATCATCCGAGACCGAGAAGTTTCTTTTTTGAACCGAATGAACCGAACAATACATACATTCCCCGAACCGTGATTAGCGAACTGAAAGGGTTAGATTTTTTACTTGAACCGCTCCATCCCTACCGCTGACATATCATGGTCATTTTATGATTTAGTTCAGTCAATTTGTTACATATTGCTCCTTTAAGTTACCTTTCTCTTCACTTCACACACGGTTTTTCTGTTCTCCTTTTCTCATCTCAAATTCTCTCATCTGCTCTTATCCCCTCTCCCCCCCTCTCCTCTCCTCCATCTCCTCTCCTCTCCTCTCCCCTTAACCCTCTCCTCCCTCTTCACCCACCCTCTTCTCTGCTTTCTTCTCCTACCCCCCACCTTTCTCCTCTCTGCTATTCTCTCCTCTCCTCTCTTACTCTCCCATCTCCTCTCCTATCCCTGCTCCTTTTTCTCCCTCCTCTCTCCTCTATCTCTTCTCCCCTCTCTCCTCTACTTTCCTACTCTCTCCTTTCCCTTCTCCTTCTCTCCCTCCTCCTCCTGCTTTCTTCTTTCTATCCACCTCTTCCCCAATCCTCCCTCCCCTCTTCTACTATATACTCTCTTCTCCCTCCTCTCTCTCTTCCCCTCTATCCTCCCTCTATCTTCTCTCCTCTCCTCAGAGAGATGGCGCAGAAGGCCATCCACATGCTGGATAACTATGAGATCCGACCAGGGAAGTACATCGGAGTGTGTGTGAGTCTGGACAACTGCCGTCTCTTTGTGGGCTCCCTTCCCAAAGACAAGAAGAAAGAGGAGATAATGGAGGAGATGAAGAAGGTACACAGTACATGCACACACACACATGCTCACTCACTCATGCACTCTCGCACTCTTTGAATTGTTGTCAAAGCCACACTGCGGCCTCAACACGCTCCAATACTTGGTATTATATTGTAGCGCTTAAGCAGTTGCTTAATGATTCTTGTACTTTTTGGGTTATATCTTCATTGTTGAATGCACTTATTGTAAGTTGCTTTGGACAAAAGCGTCAGCTATATAAATGTAATGTAATTAATGCAGTCCCACCCTGCTGTAGTCAGATTCACAGATTATACTGTGATTGTTTCGGCAGGTAACAGAGGGAGTTGTGGATGTCATAGTGTATCCCAGCGCTGCTGATAAGAACAGGAACAGAGGCTTCGCCTTCGTAGAGTACGAGTCCCACAAGGCTGCAGCAATGGCCCGCAGGAAACTCATACCAGGTAACACTCTAGAATACACACTAATACACACTCATACTCTGTATGAGTCAACTTAGCCATATACCGCTCACGGCTCATTTCTGACCAATCAGGGCATCTCTTTCCTGAATGGGTCAGATAATTCATCCTGCCTGTCAATCACATGTGCATGAAATTCAACACTCAATGGCGGAGAAACGTAGCAAAGGAGGTAGCAGAGAGGGCTGCATGCATCTTGCTCAAAATCTTGCTCTTTAATGACTTCATCAATGACTTTGATGCTGAAAATGCGAGTACGTCCATATCGATGCATGTTTAAATTTGTTTTCTTTATTTTATATATTTTTTTATTTCTAAGACACAATTCGTCATATTAAATCTGTTATCCTAAATGTGTTACTTCAATATCACTACGTAATTGCTGCGTTAACGTCAGTCGCTTTCGGCTCCCATCATGGCCAGCCCCTGTCAGCACCTCCAGATAAAAAAAACAACCTGCTGCTGCACCCAAATGTGCTACAAAAGGGGTTGCGTGTAAAGGTTTCCCAAAACCAATAGCTTCAAAAGTATCGAAGCAATTTAATTTAGCAGACAACAACACGTCCGTTTATTCCCTGTGCAAAATGTCTATGAAGTTTCACAGCTGCACTGCATTTGCAGCCCACTATACTATTGTTTTCTGTCGTACAGCATGCTGTGCTGAGCTGCTTTCTTTGGATGAAAGTGTTTTTTTGGGGGGGATATTCAATATTCGATATTTACGCTCCTGATTATAGTGATGGGCGTCCAAGCTGTCGGGACCCCTTTCTATAGAGCCATTATTTGGTCAATATTTCTACACAATAGGCAAATTGCAAAGTACCCTGCCCTAAACAAAAGTCTTGCTAAATAACACAATTAAAACGGAGATATCTCACTTTTCAAAATGTTCCCAATGGATTCAATTTCCTGTTTAGAAGTGTATCCCACTCTACAACAGTAGAGCAGTACAAGGCCATCTGACACAATTCTATGCATTTTTGGATGAAAATGGTTATAATTTTCATTGAGGTTAATTGATTAATCGATAACATAATTGATAGAAAATAATGTTAATGGCAGCCCTATTGTATACTGTGTGTGATGCCTGATAAACCTAATGCACACCCACCAGCATCTTTAATGCTCAGCAGTACCTGCTGTTATCCACTAGATGGCGACATAGGATAGTCTATTACATGACATCTTTACGGGGACTCTGAAGTGTATCAGTTTCAGCTTGAATTTTAACACTATGAGGTTGACAAAAATGCATTTTGGCCTAAGAGTTCTAGGAAGGATGGGGTGGCATGTTGTCCCCATGGTTACGACCCACATTAACTTTGTGATGCTTTTTTAGTAGCCTAATGTCATTGTGTAAATGCGTTATAATGAGCGGTGTTGTATATGAAATGCACCACACACCGTGGTGTTGCACTATACATCTTTGAGAAGCATAACCCTCTCTCTGACGCTGTCATCAACAACCCCTGCCCAGACGGAGCACCACACATCCACATCCACATCCACGTCGAAGAGTACACCAAAAGGCACTTTGATGTCACAAAAATAACACTACCTGTGTTCGGAGCCGAGTGCAACGTTGACATACTGGTTGGCAAAGATTTGCAAAAACATAGGATTTTACTCCTGTTTTCTCTAAATCAGGGTGTCATTTCAGTGACAGTAATACAATGGCATAGATTGCTATTCACCACCCCTTAAGGTCTAGAAGCACCGAAGAGCAGTGTGCTGCTCGGGTAGACACGCTCTCTCACTTAGATCATTCAATTTCACTCCGCAGTACACAATCAGTACAGTCTGTTGGCTCTCTACCTTCTGTAGCCAGGCAGCTGATTGGTTACCTGCCGAAAGCCATATTTCACCAGCACATTAACCGGCTGACGGCTGTAATCCTCCAAGCTTCTTAAATTGCTCCTCCGCCTGCCGGGGTTATGAGAAATCGGGAGATGAGTAACTGGGCCTTGTTTTACCACAACCTGGTCCCCACACGTGCTGACATTCCCTGGGTGTGTGTGTGCGTGCCAGAAACACTACAGCTGTGGGGACTCAACATCCAGGTGGACTGGGCGGAGCCTGAGAAGGACGTGGACGAGGAGACCATGCAGCGCGTCCGGGTGTTATACGTACGTGCACGTTTCTTTTTCTATGCTTTTCAATGTGCATGTGTCAATGTATTGTATTTAGTTTTGTTTCCGGGTTTAATAAAATAAGTGGGTTTGTTTTGTGGGGGTACATTTTCACATGTGTGCCTGTGTGTGTGTGCAAGGTTTTGATTTTAGCAACTCACTAGCCGATTGGGCCAGTGAGTTTAATGTTTTGTTGCCCCAACGTGACTTTTTAATGGCCCTGAGCCATATTACCCCTACCACACACACACACACACACACACACACACACACACACACACACACACACACACACACACACACACACACGTGCAGAACCACCGCCAGGTCATGCGGGGAAACTGTGCCCGCCGTCGTGTTTCCTTTTTTTTATATTTCATTTCAATCATTCCCTGCATGCGCCTCCTTCCAAATGTCACCTGCTGAGGCCTGGATTAATTAGCGCTCCCACTAAACAGCCCACAGCTAGATCGGCAGAGCCAGCCATGAGATGGCGGAGAGCAGGAGCGATGGCAGCGTGAGAAATGTAATTTATTTGACTCGCACAGAGTTATGTCAAGATATGACGGAGAGGCTTGTGATGTGAGGAAATTGAATATAAATAAAATAATATTGGCGTTTTGTGACAGATAGCATACAGGTGTTACTATGATATAGTGCTGGCATGGGGGTTGGAGGGTTACCGTTTGGGAATTACTATGCATTATTACAATGCATGCGTTGATAAGAATAGCATTTCAGATGTTTTTGTCAACTTTGGGTAAACCGTTCATCCGTGTTAAAAAAAAAAAACGTCTTAATCGGACGTAAACCATCGTAAGCCGTCACTTTTATTCGAATGCTTGGAGGATTTGTAACGCTAGAAACGGGTGCCAACCGGTTTGTGGTTGTTAAACATCATATATTGTGTTATATATTTAAGAAGAAGGAAAGCAGCTGTGGTGAACCAGCGAGAGGCCACTCTGGTGTGAGTCAGAGCGTTAGAGCAGAGGCCACGGAGCCTGCAGCCTTTTGGACCTTATGTCACTTCAATTTAATACTTTCATTAAAGTGATTACGCCAGGTACCTTCTTTTTAAGCCCTTGTCACTCTTGTGGCAAATATAACTATCCCCCCACACACCCCCCAAAAAAAAGAATGAACTGGGTGTTAGTAACCTGTGGGGTTGACATCATCCAATTATGCACCTCATTTACAGAACCTTTATTTCTCTTGAAGTATTAGTTTAGGGAGCTGTGCAGTCTGAAGGCCCAGCGGCGGGCCGGCCGGGCGCGGAGCAGACCCGGTGTTGGAGGCGTCGCTGAGGTTTTTGTTGTTGGCCCGACACCGCCGCATCCTCGCGTATTCTCTCTCCGGTCCGAGCGCCTGCCAAGCGCCGACACTGAAGGCGTGCTGAGCTCGAAGACGAAGACGCAACTCGAGACCAGTGAAGAAGTTTCTGGAACACTTCTCCGAGAGGTGCTCCGTAATGTCTACCGAGGAAGGAGTCTTGTTTTTTTATGAAGATAGAAGATATGATATATGATATCTCGGCCCCTTCAGTCCTGTGATGTCTCCTGACAGGGTGATTCAGCGTGGCAATTTATTTGCGTGTTATAGGAATATTGAATCTTGTGTGTTTTACGCCTATAGTAAAGCCTCGGCTTTTTATTACAAGTGTTTTTATGCATTGCCAGATGTAATGTGTTTACGGTTTAAATTATAATAGGAAAATGCCGGTGGAATCATAGGGTCTAAAAGGGGTACCTCTGCAGTGTTGACTCGATTAAACCCAGGGGGACGCGTCACCTTCTCTGCCCTTCGACTTTGACCCCACTCTAGATTACAACTTGAATGCAAATCATGCGTTGATATTAATATCTCGATCACTCGCATCTCTTCATGAGGCAAACCATTTACAACCAGGCGTCAACATGAAGGTCAAAGATGAGCACGATTATTTCTGTGATTTTTATATATTTAAATAATATAAACCAAACAAATGATATACAATCCAGTGTAATAGCACATCATCGTATTGTAGGAAAAGAATGGTCTTTAATCCTCTATTCAGCTCATACCAATGCAAGTAATGAGTTAATCATGTCAAATATGTAGACCTGTTATTATAATCATGAACTTCGGCAGTGACAAGGGACTGCTGAATGAGCCACTTTAATTGTAATCAAATGTGAGTTCTTACTATACACTTAAATATTAAACAGAAGAATATATGCATTGACCATTGAGATCAAATGCACTGCATTTTGGATACCATGATGGAAACATTTAAATGATTCGCAAGGCTTACATAAACTACAGGGTTTGTAAAGAATAAAAGGCACAGCCATAAATACCACAGCAGAGCTATTCAATTCCATGTGGACTTTTTTTGTCAGCAAACTTAGTCAGTTATTAAATATTGCCATTAAGCGAGCATAATCGCATAACCACTCATTCTTGATTCATTATTTCTCATCTGGTTATCTGCGTTTGCAGGGAATACAGTGTGGCCTTTTCCTCTAATAACCTTTCATTGTATTTCCCATTTCTTGGCTGTCCCATGTTCCTTCCGTGCTCAATACTTGTCCCGATAATGGACAACGAGGGATGGATGATGGCTGTTGGTGACAGGAGCGGTGGCGCTGTAAGACTGAACGTTAACCGGGTTCAGTGAGCTGCAGCACCGGGGATACCTACGCACGCTGTTCAGAGGGACCTGCTCTTTGATGTGCGGATAGATACACTCTGGCCCGTAAATCATCAGCGCCGTTCACCAAAGGATGGCCAGCAGGATGGATGGGGAAAAAAAAGGAAGTTGGATATGAGACTTTTATTTGGGGGGGGGGGGGTTATTACACGCTGCAATATGGCGTATATCCTCGCATCACAAAAATTGTGACGAGCAATCAAGCGTCGGGGAGCTGGTGACATGTCCCAGGGCTGCGGAACATGCGGTGATTATCATGGAGCCGGTGAACCGAGGCTGAACGCAGACTCCTAGAATATCGTCTGCGTAGCACGTGGCTGAGATGGCCCGTATCTCGGGATTCAAAGGAAGATCTGCCTTGTCTGTTTGTGACTAATCAACCGGAATCTTCTGAGGCCCCTGTAGGCCACCGTGGACAACACTGATAAAGTTTGGGAAGAAGTAATTATTACAAGGCGCTCGACATTTGAACGGATCTCTCTTTGAAGAGCTGCAACACTCGTCCGTCTTATCTGAAATTACATTACACAATGACTATCGGCAACGTTTGCGATATATTTTAAATAAAAGTAAATGGTGAAGTAGCTTTTTTAGCTGGATGGAGCTAGCCAATGTATGTGCAGTAATTAGCACATCATACCCTTAATATCTAATGAAAAACGAATAAAGGCCCGTCTCTGGCCAATATAAAGCAAGATCAGAATTGATGAAATACTCTTATTACAAGTGGATCTAAATAATGCGAGTTGAAGTGAAAGTTGGGGCGAAAAACATTGTTACAATCAGACTAGTCTCATAGGTAGACAAACAGGCGCTAACCTCCGGCAAAATGATGTTTTTATTTTTATATTGCCTTCAATTTAGAGCTCACTTTGGCCTTGTTTTCTTTAAGGTCATAGATGCGAACGCGACACAGTGGAGCGCGTCCTATCTTCAAAAAAAGGACACGGCAAAAACAACCCAAAATCAATCTTCATATTATGTCCTAATCGTAGGGAAGGTTGCTGTTGTAAACAGCCAAGATGACCACACTCGGAGCCATCAACATTTCACACCACCAGCTAACCGCTGCTCTCCCATCGGATTCTATCTCTGTAACAAACTACGCACGTGTGTGTGTGGTACCTTGGTAGTTTGAGACCGTCGTCTGACTCCAATTGTTGTGTGTCCTCCCGAGCCGTCCCGCGTTCCTACCTACAAAGCCTTCAAGTAAACATAAGATAAGACCTCGGGGACATTGCGTCTTCTGAGGCTGCTCAAAGCGTTGTCAACAAAACTAC
Source organism: Molva macrophthalma (assembly GCA_027123675.1). Classification (NCBI taxonomy): domain Eukaryota; kingdom Metazoa; phylum Chordata; class Actinopteri; order Gadiformes; family Lotidae; genus Molva; species Molva macrophthalma. The sequence continues at coordinate 10,177,521 of JAOPJO010000061.1, read as the reverse complement.
AGAGGCATCTGTAGTGTAGACAATCAGACAGACCACACTGTCTGATTGTCTTCTGTGTTGTTTCATGTTTTGTTTAATGTTTATTAGCATAATCGGTGGCTATTAATAAATTACAACACTGCAGTGCTTATCGTTAGTTTTTTTTTTTCAGCTGTTAACTCTATAATGTTAAACAGTGATTTCTCTGCCCTCTGCTTTGTGTAACCGATAGTGGCTTAGAATTAATGACACCTCCATGAGTAGTTTTAATTATGGTTTCGCGTTTTGTTTTGTTGTGCGGTTGCAACAGAACAACTCTGCACAGGGTCAATGCTCTTCATTCCTCAGTGATATTCACATACCAGCAGATATAAATAAACCATCCATGCTCGATACCCCTTCGTTATCTTGCTTTTATATATTTGTTTAAAACAATAAAAAACGATAATTGTATGGTGAAGCTTTATCCTGGCCCTCTGCCGCTACAGCCTTTGCAGTACAAAGCGATGATGGAGGATTTCTGTGGCTTATCAGCACCAGTTTCCAGCGACTCGTTCCTCGCATTGCTGCATGTTGGGGAAAGCTACCATTAAACGCAACGTTGCGTTGCCGTTAACTCCCGTTTGAATGACAGTCGAGGTAAGCTTGCTTGAGTGTGGCGGTTCTGTCTTGAGGATTACCTGCTGCAAAGCAATTAAGACAACAATGTCAAGGTTTACATGTTCAATCCCAGAACACCGCGGCAAAAAGGTTATGTGCAAACAATTAGGTACCAGGGAAATACTACTCTGTTGGAGATATCATTTGCACAACTGCATTCGATACCCAACTGTGAATCCAAGGTGTCAGGCTGTGTGAGGCTGATTTGGCGTGTAAGAACTGCAGAAACAGGCCTCTACACTCACCGGCCACTTTATTAGGTACACCTTGCTAGTACTGGGTTGGACCCCCTTTTGCCTTCAGAATTGCCTTA
>JAOPJO010000061.1:10123244-10133244 GCA_027123675.1 Molva macrophthalma | reverse complement strand
ACTCTTTTATTTATTAATTGGGGCGGTGAACCCAAAATCATATTTTTGTTGTTCGTGTCAGTATGTCTTCTATGATCTATGCCTGATTCGTGTTCTACTGTGCTGTAAAACCTCGTAGCGCTCCTGTGCGAGCTGAAACGCTTACGCTTTAAAATGCGGTCTGCGGTTGTGCAGCAGTGCAGAGCGCTGCGGATGGAGCCAGTGTTTGACCCCGGGGTCTCCTCCTCATCAAGGTGACTCACTGGCCCTGTCAGACACACTGGCAGAACTAAACGCAGCTCAACCATAAAACCTTCCGGGGGGAGAGACGGGGAAATGCATCACGGAGAAGGAGGAGGAGGTGGTGGAGTGTGAGGAGGTACCTCGAGGTACTGCAAGTGGGGGAGGAGGTGGGGGGTGTGGGAGAGGAGGAGAAGTTGGCGCTGGAGTTGAGAGGAGGACGAGGAGGAGGGTGAGGGGTGGAGAAATGGAGACGGGAGGAGGAGGGAGAAGAGAAGAAGGAGGGATTACATTGTGGTAAGTGCTTAAATACACCGTAATGTCGCCTTTGTATATCAGTAATACTCATTGTCATATATGTAGATACATCAGTAATGATCATTTAAACGCACATTTGTAGTAATATGACTTATATTAGGCACAGAGGAAGAAGAAGAGGAGAAGAGGGGCTGGGAGAGAGAGGTGGGGAGAGAGAGAGGGCGATGGAGGGAGGGATGGAAGGAAGGAGGATGGGAGGGAGAGAAACTTAAAAAGGAGGAGGGACAGGGAGGGATTTAGGGAGAGGAATGGAGAGAGAGAGAGAGAGAGAGAGAGAGAGAGAGAGAGGGAGGGCGGTAGAGCGGTAGAGGCAGGGAGAGAGAGCGATAGAGTGGGAGGGGTGGAGCACAGACTTTGTAAGAGAGAGAGAGGAAGAGAAAGAGGACTTTCAGTAGGGTGTTAAAAGTAAATCACATGGATCTGTCGTACAGATCCGATAGAGGGACACGCGCAAGCCTCTAATACCTAAACTAAGTTCAGGGTCGACGCAATCACAATAACAACTGCCCAGTGATGAAAATAACCATCTGAAGAAAAGTGATACAAGCAAAACACTCCACAACAAGACCACCACCTAGAGAGATAGACCCTTAAATAAGACCCCCACCTAGAGAGATAGACCCCGAAATAAGACCCCCGCCTAGAGGGAGATAGACTCCGAAATAAGACTCCCAGCTAGAGATTCATCCACAAGACCCCCACCTAGATAGATACATCCACCACAAGACCCCCACCTAGATATATCCACAGAGGGGACCCTTTCAACAGCATGGTGGACCAAACATTTGTCAGAATCAACAGCCGCCGTGAACAAAACTCGCTGTCCAAGGTTCTGATTTGTGTAAACCCAACATAAATGAGTCTCAACCATACACTCATACCACCCATTATCCACCTCTACAGATACACACAGAGAAGACGCTTCCCTCAGCCAGCCGGTCCTGAGGCACTGGCCACAACCACAGAACCAAACTGTAAGAACAATATCAAGTTGTTAAAGTAACTCAGAAACCTTAAAGTACCTTGGAAGTGTTAAAGTAACTCAGGCCTGTGCCCACCGCACACAAAACCGAACCCAGCTGCGATTTCTCTTCACATTCAACAGCTCTTTATTGATCCCAATGGACATTATCGTCGTTGCTCTGCTCAAAGATAGAAAATAAAGTTTGGAAAAATATGCATAAATGACTAAATCTACTAACTATACATATAATTTGTATTTGTACTTGAATATACATATATTAATACCCTTCTTATGTTAAGATTGATATAAGATTGATATATTCAATATATATTGATTGTTGTTTGATATGTATGATGATGCTGTCACAACCAAATGTCCCCTCTGGGATGAAGAAAGTACCCTAAAGCATCTATCTATCCATAAACAAACTGCCATATATGCTTCTTGAGAAGTCCAACAAGCTAAACCAAAAGGTCAAGCTAAACCAACACACTACACCAGAGATCATCAACACGGGGTCCGTGACCCCTAGGGGGTCCGCAGTGTTACTGCAGGGGGTCCCCGAAATTATTTGATCCCAAACTTTTATTTCTTCCAAAAATTAAAAGATGTACTTTGTAATGATGTACGTATACAATACTGAGCCGTTGTGGTACTTTTATACATGGCACTATAGGCCACACTACACGTTATTAATGGCCCGGTTTAATAAGCAACACAAATTTATACGATATGTAATAGGGGGCCCCTCCACCGTGTCACTATAAGCCAAGAGGTCCTTGGCCAAAAAAACGTTGAAGACCCCTGCACTAGACCTACACTATTTAGTGGCAACTATCCCTAAACATTATAATTGAAATGTCTACACATAATTTGTACAGAATTGAACATTGACACATTGACACTGTGACATATCACACAATCTTTGCTTCTGTCTATTTTGTACTATTGCATGTTGATTTTATGATAATATTATCCGTTATTTTATTAATTTATTTATCTTTGGTTTTGATATTCATCTGCTATGCTGAACAAGTTGACTTCAAATACGAGATAGAGAGAGAGAGAGAGAGAGAGAGAGAGAGAGAGAGAGAGAGAGAGAGATTCTGTACTACTAAGTTGGTAGAGAAATGGAGAGATAGAGAGAGCCCAAGATAAAGGGAGAGAGAGAGTGAGACCGAGAGTGTTAGGGGTAAAGAGAGATTAAGAGAGAGAGGGAGAGAGAGCACAGCTATCATTACTGTTTTGCACACATAGCCCTCCTCCTTTTGGTCGCCCGCTGTGCTTATTGAATGTTAGCATTCCATTACTGTGTGTGAGTGTGTGTCTGGTGTGTGTGTACGGTCTGTGTGTTTGACCGTATGTGTGTGTGTGTGTGTGTGTGTGTGTGTCACTAAGAAATATGAAGTGAAAGTGTGGGCGAGAGACTCCGGGATCGATTTATGAGTACATTTTGAAGGTCTTTTTGGCAGAAGCCAATTTCCCCCCAGAAAAGATTCTCCATCTTCCATGCCTCCAGCAGACTTAAACTACTGACTGAAAAATGTGGAAATGAAAACCCTGAAAAATCGGTACCGCCAATTTCCCACCCAAGTTCTAGTGACATTTCCATAACACTACCGGTATGGCTGTGTTCTGGAAATGTCACTACGTAACCCTTTACATGCCTCTCCTGGCATGTAAAGGGTTACGTAGTGACATTTACGTTGTCTGATGTAACACACTTTCATGTGGAGCGAGCTAACCAATCACAAGACTCTGCTGTTGATGTATTTGAATCAGTGACAATACTTCTAGCTTCTTTTGTTGGCAAATAAGCTCCTTTTTTCCAGAAACAGCTCCTTGACCGCCATGTTCCTGTAACTAATAGGAGGTTGTCTTCCGTTGCTAACAGTACACGTACATCCGGCCTTGACCTACCTTCTTTTTCTGTTGCGTTTTATGGTGGCCTCCATAAGTTGCATTAACCCCATCTGCCGAATGGTCCCTTGGCCCATCTTTTCCGGCATTGCTATGCCATATAGGAAAGGGCGCAAGATGAAAGTGTTTCAGACCATAGCTGCATGTGTGAATGGTGAGAATAACATAACACTGCAGTTCTAACAAAGTACCACAGTGGATACTGACACATGCACTTTGGGTCTTGGGTTCGGTCACTGAATAATTTTATAATGTCAGTGTTTCAGTCGGTAAACAAGTAATTGCTTTATATAGTCGTCCGAGCATATTTTTGATTGCACCGCAATTTTTGACATATTTTTGACTGCAACTCATCTTAATCTAAGAAAAGGTCATGTATACCTGGCTGAATGTTTATTGTTATTTCCAGTTTGCAGCAGGAGTGTACATTCAACCCACAATGTATTGTTTTTTGGTTCGCTTCTTATAGTTGGGTCTAAAGTAAACCGAACCAGAGTTCACTTGGAGGCTGAGTGAGACCCCATCTCAAGCGGACACAAGTTTGTTTGTTCGGGCTGCAACTGAGTGAGCATTAACTAATGTGCAGTAACATGAGCATTGATATATGTTAGGAGAGAGAGATGGTTTGAGATAGAAGAGAGACAGGTTGATATATCTCAGGAGAGAGTCGGTTTGATATATTTCAGGAGAGAGAGAGCCATCAGATAACAACTGGACAGCCAGTAATCCAGTCATTATTTAGCATATTAGAGATTATCCACTTATCAGTGATTACTTTTCTAATTTAGCAGTTAGACAGTTCTGAGGAAATGAGAAACGTGTGAAGATAAGTCCCTCCTTTACGCAATACAACCCACATAATCGTTATCATAATAATAATAATTGATTTTGTTTATAAAGTTATTTTCTAATTACTCAGACACTTTGCAAAGACATCAAATACAAGAAAAAGCACAAAAAAGGCACACAAATAGCAATTAAAGATCATAAAAAATGTAATCCTGAGCTCCATAATGTATCATACTTGCACTCTCTCTCTGTATTTGGAGGGCAGTCTGTACTCATAGTAAAGGGGAATTACCGTCACAGTTTGTTTGGGAGAAACCATCAGTAACTGAGCTGTAACACTGAGCTGTCGAGGTATTCCAAAAACTGTCGGTAGTTATACATTGGTGCATGCTCACAATTTAGACGTTATAAAGGCCTATATATACTCAAAACAAGATCAAAGTTGTCGTGTTCGCACAGACAAAATGGCAGGTTTGCGAAACTGAAATCCTGCATCAGGCTTAGATCGCTGCAGTGTGTGCATAATTCTCAGTATATTGTACCCTATTGAAATCCCAGTGTTCAACAGCAGTTTCACAGCCTATGCGAAAAACCCAATTTCGAAGTCCGTTTGAAGTATATAGGGCGCTGGATGATTTTTCAACGCATACATGACTTTCAACATCTCAACACTGCTATCAGCCTTAATGGAACGTCACATCACATGAAGATATGTGTGTGTGTGTTACCAAAGAGCTGCTGTACATGTGAAAGTGTCTCACCCTTTATTTTTATCCTCCACACGCATTTGGACATCATCAGAACAATTACTGTTCAATAAATATTTTTTCAAAAGGCCATTGAGTCATTTCCCAAACTCCACAACCGTTTCCAATTGTAAAGCCTAGCGCGTTATCTGAATATTGGGTTTTTCGTTAATTATAGTGGACCGACATCAAATGATGTGGTCACGATTCTTGTACTGGGTAATTTAGAAAGGAACAAGGACAAGCAGGAGACAAGTAGGCTACAGATTAATGCATTTTCCACGAAATTGAAGGTTAGTTAAATAACGTGTTTTATTAGTACTATTTGTAATTCCTCCGAGGTACAAAATAGTAAGGCATATCTTCTGAAAAATGCTTTTTTACATCGTCGGTTTGCAGGCAACTTCGTCAGAATCATAATGGTGTTTGAGCTCCCGTTGTAAGGTTGTCAGACACCAAACCCTGTACAATTATTATGTTAAAAAGTGGGACCTGTTAAATTGAAGATGCTAATGTATGTTGTGTTGCAAAGCGGCCAGTGGACTTCAGTGGAACTAATGGCTGTTGGGACATGTAGTGTAAATTTAGGCCAGATTGGCCTCCTAGATACTCCGATAACCAATCACAGCACAACAACACCCATGATGCTGCTTTTCACAGCGCATGCGCACTTACAGCAACAGACAGCTGATAACTCATCTATTATGCTACTTCGCTAAATAAAAACCTTCCAGAAAACTACCCGACGATCACCGCTGGACAAACTTGAGGACAAAAAAATAAAGTAAAATATGTCTCTTACCTAGTGGTACCGGAATGTCGCCGTAAATTGGGTCGATGTTTACATAATGTAGCGAATCCATAGGTGTCGTTTGGCAATCCTGGTTCACCGTTCGGCGCCTTGAAACAATGCATACAAAGCTTGGCTAGCAGGCTAGCCTCGGCCAGGGTTATTGGTCTCAGCTAAACGTTTAACGTTACCATATGCAGTTAAAATACCTATGCTAAATTCTGAAAACATATTGTTGAAATACATTGCACGTCTCACAAACATATATAATGAAAACATTGGCCAGAATATGCATAGCTCTGTGGTAGTTTAATGTGACAGATTACATTATAGGTTAGAAGCTAAGCTTAGCTAGCGACCAAGCTACTATATTGCAATGCATTGCCCGCCATCTTTTTAAAGCAATATAAATGGGATGTTTCGCTAGCTAGGAAAATACATGCATCCTAGTGCTTCGTCGATTTTACGTGTCTTGTATTCCTATAAATTCCAACCATAACAAATCATACAAAGCTGTAGCAGCAGCAGGTTTGTATTTGCTCAACTTAATTGTACATTAGCACTATTTAGCATGAGAAGCACTTGCTAGCGTCTTAGCTGGACAACCGCAGCGTGCATGCAGAGACACCAAATATTTTAGTTGTTTGATGTTTTTAAGTGTACTCATTAATGTTTGCTTGACTACTCGAATTCAATTCGCGGTAGCTTGTGAGGTTTGGCTCTTGGTTGTTGGCTAGCTGCAATGTTCCATCTTTGGTACGGTAGTTTGCATGCCGAATTCTGCACATCGTCTCTACATCTGTCCATGTTTTGATCTAGATTGTTGCTATTCTCCAATCTACACAGTTTATTACTACTTTATACATGTTTCGTATTGGCTATAATATTATACACATCAATGTGATCTTAGCTGGAAATGTACTCCTGTTAGCATTTTATCTTGTTATTTTAACGTTATATTCCTTGGTACCAGCAGTATTGTGTATGTAGAGACCCAGGATTAAATTAAGATGTAGGTCTTCTCTGTATATTGCTATTATAGCTTTATATCATACCTTATGTCTTAGATTTTATTTTTAACTAAAACTGTAGTTTTGGCCCAGTAAGATTGTGTCATTAAACATGCTGTGTATCGTTGGACCCAGTGAAACTCTGTTTTGTTAGGAATCCCAGATTATATTGGCTCATCAAGTGTACACACCGATGTAAATAAGGGATATACTAGCACTTAACACATTTTAGCCGTTTAATGAGCTGAACCAATAGTAGTCATGTTTTAGAATGTGTGTGTGTGTGGGCTGTGTGTGTAGCTGTGCCAAGTTGTGTGTGTGTGTGTGTGTGTACACGTGTACACACGTGTAGGTGTGCTAGGCTATGTGCATACACTGTGTGTGTGTTTGTGTAGGTGAAATGTGTGTATTAATTCAGGTGCGTTGTAACCTCCTCTCTCCTGCTGTGTTACAGAAAGTGGACGGTCAGGGTGAGGTCGTGAGATGGGATGTTGCCTCCCCACTGGGAATAAGGAGGAAGAACTTCGGCAGGACTGAGAACCCTACCACCCATCTAGACAGGAAGTTGTCGTGTGCTGCGGTCCCTCCCCCCAGGAGACGACGCCGTGTGACTGTCGTCCAGCATGTCGGACGCCCCAGAGACCGCCCCCCCTACACCCCCGACACTCTCCAACCCCCCTCCCCCTGAGGTCACCAACCCCACCAAGCCTGGCAGGTAAGACACTAACACGTGGCCAGTGGAGGCTGAGCTCCCTCCAGGCCACAGCAGTATGATACCACCAGTGGAGGCTGAGCTCCCTCCAGGCCACAGCAGTATGATACCACCAGTGGAGGCTGACCTCCCTCCAGGCCACAGCAGTATGATACCACCAGTGGAGGCTGAGCTCCCTCTAGGCCACAGCAGTATGATACCACCAGTGGAGGCTGAGCTCCCATTTGTACACAACATGGGTTTCTGAAATCAAGGCGAACAACCACATGGGGGTCCTTCTCCTTTTTTAGAGGCTATCTGGTTCCGTGCAGTGGTTTACTAGGATTGGTTGTTGAGCCAGCACCATTCCTGCAGTTTGACAGGAAACTTGACAGAAGTAATTAGAAAAGGCTTCTATTCCTTTCTTCTGGAGCTGTTGGTGCCAGCAGATCAGTTCTTGGTTTCCAGTGTGTGCCAGAGCTGAATTCTTCCTACTGGGATCTTGTAAAGTTATTCAGTGTGGCATAGATCAGAAAATACATTTCTGGTTTTATCGTGTTCTGCTATTGTGAAACACAATACTTGGAGTATTGTGTTTCAAAATTGAGAATCACAATACTTGGAGTATTGTGTTTCAAAATTGAGAATCAAAATTATGGCTGGATAAGAACTGGATTAAAGATAGCCATTTGACTTCAAATTGGAATGGTCAATGCTACCCAGCCTCCCCTCTTTGGTTTAGATCTATACAATAGCTACATTAAAACTCAACAGCAGACATGCATAACACTGCATGTCCCCCGAGTTTATGGTCTATCTGTATATTCTGTAAAACAGCCACGTGGGTGTGGTTTTCCCCCGTTGCTCCTGCAGGAAAACCAACCAGCTGCAGTACATGCAGAACGTAGTGGTGAAGACTCTGTGGAAGCATCAGTTTGCCTGGCCCTTCTACCATCCTGTGGACGCCATCAAACTCTGCTTGGCCGTAAGTCTGCACATCCGAATACTTCTATACCTGCACTATATACCTTTTCTAAAGCAGCAATTTACTCAAAAACATATCTGAACTAGAAAGTTTCTCAAGAATTAAAGCGCGCCCATCCATGAGTCAATCCATCAAGGTTTTTTCCTCGATAAATAATTGTATTCTGGTCCCCCACCGTGGGAAAATTACAGACACAGTTACTGTTGTCTGAAAATGATACAGCTATAACGAGCCACTACTCAAGACACTAGAGATTGCTAACGGCAAAACTTCCATAGTGCATGTTTAAACTTAATTACTTGAATGAGTCACCTAGCCAATTGACAGTTGTCAACCTGTTGACCTGGAGAGCTGTGGTTTATGGAACGAAAGTCTTGAATCAGTTAGAATTAGCAGCAAGCAGATCAGGTTTAATCTGTATGAGCGATACTCGTGTTAAATGTTCACAGTTGAGCAAGGCAAGGTTTGAATAGGCAAGGTTTGAAGAGCAACATAAAAGTTTTTCAATGCTTGGTTTTTCGTTTTTTACAATTGCATCATCTTTCTAGATGGTTAAATCGGTTAATCATTGTTACATTTGGTCTCAACTGGGGGGGGGGGGTGAGGGGCAAAACGTGTAATCGGGTACTCGTCAAGCAATCCATAAACTATTGCAAAAACATTGTATTCGAAAAAATCTTTTGTCTTCATTTTACTACTATTTTGGCAAAGCTTTGGAGCAGGATCCATTAAATATTCGTCAGTAAAGCGTTGGCCGGTGTGCAGTCATGCATTGTTGTCGGTAAGGTTGGTGATATTCCGGCAGTGAGGTTCTGACATAAAAACTGGGAAAATGATAGCAGCATATTGCTATTGTGGTAGCAACATTTTTTTAATATACTGTGTTAAAAAAATGTCAAGACTTTTCAATAGCAGCTTACGCAGTTTGAAAGTCAGGTTTGTTTTTAACGTGGTTAAGTAAAAAAAGATATTGGATGGATCGACGGGGAATAAAAGGCAACAGTCCCTGTGTGTCTAGCGGTGTATACTTGGATACCGTTCACATTTGAACCGAACTGACATTTGAACCGTTGCGATAAACAAGTAAACATTTTTAAATTTTAACAATGTTATTTATTTAGAACATTTTACTCACCAAACAATATGCAACTCGTCCCTACAAGCTTCAGTGTAGCGTGAGAATGCTGTCTTGGTGCCTCGGAGGAAGCAGAGGGGATATCCTTCACGAGATCTCGGCGTCGCAGCAGTGAGTGAATCTGGCAGGGTAGTGACGTCTTCGGTGCCAGGGTGAGGTTGAAGCCTCTGGGGCGCTCACTGTGGCACGATGGCGGGTTGAGAGGGACTGGGTGACCTGTGGATGAAAGCAAGAGTATAAACAACGAGACTCACGAGCTGATGACGGATGATAATAACAACAACAACAATGATATATATTTAATACAATAATATATTACACCCAACAAAGTGAAACCATATGCTACTTAAATTGAAGTGTGTGTGTGTGTGTGTGTGTGTGTGTGTGTCTGTGTGCATGTGCGAGTGCACATGGTAGTCCTCTGTATGGGAGG
>JAOPJO010000061.1:10070085-10086615 GCA_027123675.1 Molva macrophthalma | reverse complement strand
GGTTAGCGGTGGTTCACGGCGGTTAGCGGTGGTTCACGGGGGTTAGCGGTGGTTCACGGGGGTTAGCGGTGTTTCACGGGGGTTAGCGGTGGTTCACGGTGGTTCACGGGGGTTAGCGGTGGTTCACGGGGGTTAGCGGTGGTTCACGGGGGTTCGCGGGGGTTGAATGCTGACCCACCAGCATTATTAGTCAACTGGAAGAAATGTGATTTAACTCTTATAATGCAAAGCCAATATTTCTTTGTTCAGTTCATATCTCATTGGCTTGTGCATTTTAATGGGATGCATTTTCCAGAGGTCCTGGTTGACAGTCATATTTAATTTAAGAGGATTGAATATTAATTTGTTTTGTGATTCGTGCCGTGTCTCGACCGTTCCGCCGTACCAGTCTGCCAGAGATTGCACAGCGGGCCTTTGAGGGAATCAGGCAGATGTTTGAAGAGGTAAGGTGTGAGACTGAAGGCATGGGAAACGCCAGAAGATCTTGACTCAGGCTAGTTAAATGTGTCAGTGAATAATGGATGTGGTGCAAGCTGCCCGGACCCAGCTCTGGGAGCCCGTCCTGGGGGGGGGGGCCGAGGGCCACATGTTGAGAACCCAGAGACGGGTCATGCACCGTTAGACACACACACTGATGTTACACACACTGATGTTACACACACTGATGAGATGATGGCTGATTTCTGGTGTGTGTGTGTGTGTCTGTGTGTGTATCTAGGGGCCTTCCGGTTCGCACGCCTGTGTGTGATGCGCGGTGTGTGTGCCAGGTCGTGGTGGTGCAGGGATTCAGGCTCTAGCAAGAGTGAGAACGTGTTTCCAATGGTATTTGTGGAGGAAATTAATTCAAATCAATTTGACATTTTAATTAGGAGGTCACGTGTCAGATTTTCTTGCACGCCATCTTGTTATCAGTGACACTGTTATTCACAGTTAAATAACTCTCTCTCCCTCCATGTCTCTATTCATCTCTCCCTCGCTCTGTCTCTCGCCCTCTTTTATCTCTCTCTTGTTCCCTCTCGCTTCACCGCTCTCACTCATTTGTGTCCTCTCCTCCCACCTCCTCACTCCTCTCCCCTTTTCCTCCTCCGCCTCGCATTCTCTGCCGCTCTCCCTGCACATTCTCCTCTGTTCTAGTCTTTTATTCATTAAGACAAACATCTACCAACTCCTCTACTCCCCTCGTCTGTCTCTCTCTCTCTCTCTCTCTCTCTCTCTCTCTGTTTCTCTCTCTCTCTCTCTCGCTCTCCCTCCCTCCCTCACTCCCCCTCTCCCTCTCCCCCTTTCTCTCCCTCTCTAACACAGTGGATTAATTGAAGTGGACATCATGGGCTCTGGCAGTCATAAAACTATGTGGTTGCTGTCTCTTATCAGAGAGCTGATAGACATATGCTTGCTCTCTCTCTTTGGCGCTCTCACACAGACACATACGCATGCAAGCATGCACACACACCCACACAGAGACACACACATCCATGTTATCAATGAGCTATTAGCCATATGGTGTGTGGCTGGGACAATTGCCATTCAATAAGAGTGGTCTATTGATTCAGTGCACAAACACACAAACACACACACACACACGCACACAAATACACAACAGACACAAACACAGCTAACAGACAATGCACACAAAGTCATCTAACCACACTATACATTCTAACACAAAGGTTTGTTCCATACTGCACAAACTGCTGCACAGCACATGCACTTAGCAGCTAGGAGCTACATCACATAATTCTGCAAATGCATTGCCAAGCATAGCATTTGCCAGCCTTCTCAGTCAACTGGAAGAAATTTGAATTCTCGTAGTACAAAGCCAATACGTGTTTTCTTTGTTCAATATGGGCAAGGCTTTGTTCAGTTCAGTTATCTCACTGGCTCGTTCATTTCCATGTGATATATTTTCCGAGGCCCTGGTTGACGGTTATATTTAATTTAAAAGTTTTGAATATTAATGAGTTTTATGTTTTGTGCCGTGTCTAAACCATTCCACTACTCCAGAGATTGCACAGCAGGCTTTTGAAGGAATCAGGCAGATATTTGAAGGCGTAAGGTGTGAAACGAGAGGCATGGGGAACTGGGAGCTTCACTGCCCAGCGCTCCCTAGCCAATCGCTGCTTAACATAGCGCTGCAAAGTTTCACTCCCTAGCATCGCACTACCAAGCATAGCGCTGCTAAGCATAGCACTGCCAACCAAAGTGCCACCAAGCAGAGTGCTGAGTTGAAACCCAGATTAAACACACACCGCAGCGATTGCACATGGAGAGCCATTATTCCCTCATTCTGGGTTGATTATGAAACCGTGCTGTCCGTGTATGCGGCCCTTGCTAAGTGGTCTGAGCAAGCTCATTAAAATACTGCCGCTGAGGCCCTGAGCGGTGGCGTCCAGTCCGACCCAGCTACGATTCTAATCTTCAGAGAAGCACTAACAACAGTATTAACAGAATGGATCCCTGTGGGTGGGGAGGAGGTTTAATTCTGTACAACTTCTGTCCTCCAAGCCCTCCAAAGTGATAAGGGAGTTTGTGGAGGCTTCTCCTCCATCCCTTATAACTCCCTTATCACTCTCACACTTTCACACGCATAGCAAGTAGACTACTTTCACTTTGATTTCTCTCTCGCTCTACCTCTTTTCCTCTTTTTCTAATTATTTCTTCATGTTTCCCTCCTGCCCTCATGTATTTTCTCTAATTCTTTCTCTTTCTCTCTTCCTCCCATCTGTTGGGAGGGGGGGTGTCAGAGGTACGCAGGGGAGATTTTAGATACCAGTTCACCGGTGTCCCCTCGCTCTCCCGCGTAATCGGCTCTTTCTACACCCATGTCATGCACCGAACATCGACACACACACAGCAGCTGGCGGCAAGCCGGCTCTGTGCTGTCGGCCATGTTGTTTCAGCTGATACAGTAGACCAGCTGTCTCCAGCTGTTGCCAGGCAAACTAACTCTATTTTGGTTGTCGCTTTGTTGTCGGTTGATGACATGTCCGTGTTCGGGTGATACCAAGCATAAATATTAAGGTGAAATTTGAGATGTTGAGGTTACAATTTGAATGTCAAATGTATCTGTATTTTATGGTTTTATTTACTGTGGAGAAAATCAAAAAATTGAAAAATGTCACAAACTACAAAAGAGAAATGTTAATTATTTTGGACGACACCCTCTAAGTATAGTCAAATCCTGAGAGATCATCACACAGTGCTGCATAATCCGTCCCAATGTTTCGCCCATCTAATGTCCTGTTTTACCAGGATAAACATTATCTTCCTAATGCATGAGGCAAGAATGTTGACTAGCGGTCAACAGGTTCCAGCTGTCACCAAACCCTAAAATCAATAGTTCATCTAAAATCTACTGCCGAGATTCAATCCAAGATCTAATCCAAGTTTCGTCCTGACGCCTTTTATAAAAGAAGGATGGGCCATATGGCCAGTAGAACAACGAGACATCTATCCAGGATTCGGTGAAGAGTTGTGGGATCGATGCATACGATTTACACCAACAGGTTGAAACCAGGTTATAGGACATCTGACAGCCATTAATATCGATCCTTACTTCATGTGGCCTCAACACACACTGGCTCTCAGACACAGCAGATGTTGTCTGTGGCTAACATGCTGAAGCATGCTAGCATTAATTAACCATAATCATCCATGGAGTTCCGCCCACGTGTTTGCTTGTGTTTGACCGAAGTTTGCCGAGGTAATCTAAAGAAGTTCTTGTTCTTGTTCATTTATGAATGCACTCCAAGTAGAGTGTAAGTACAGTGCCTACCTTCACTTTTTACAATCTATATTGCCAAGGTTACGGTAACTATGTGTTCAACGTTCCAAAGAGGAATAGAATATGTCGTTTGTAGCTTCCATTGCTACAAACTACATATTCTATTGCTTTCTGGAACATTCGGAAATTCTACTGACCTTTGGTTACCTTGGTAAGCTTACGTAACCATAGTAACGTAACTCATTCCTGCTGACTTCTATACGTTTATAAACAACATAAATAAATAGTAAATAAATAAGTGACGTTAATACGTTCACCATGACCTGAAATTATTTGCAATCAACTAGATCGTATGTTGACAACATTCAGTTTAAATACATACAAAACACAGACATTATAGAAGCCCTAATACGTTGATGATACTGATGATACTGATACTGATGACATCCAGCTGTCCGTCAAGTCGCTGGGATTCCCTGGGGTGTCTTACCTTACATCTTTATCATACAGGTTCAGGGAACAGTTTGTTTTTAACTTCCTGCTGATAATGCGCAGCTTAATCATAACGAGCAAACAGTGTGAGACAGATGAATGATGGCGTTGGCAGGCGTTCTGCGTGTGTCTCAGGGTCAGTGTCCCAGACAGCATCGGTATGAACCGGATGAAAAAGTCATAGTTTCAGATGAACAACTTCTCTGGAGAAAAGAAATAAATAAATAAATAAAATAAAAAAGAGCAGTTCAGGGGGAAAACAGGGAGTTATTTCAGAGAAAGAGCATGTCTGAAAAAAAAAGTTGTAATTTCAGAGTAAGAACATGTCAGGAAGAAAATGCAGAAATAAAGAACGGATTAGGATTTTGATCAGATTCTCGCAGAAAGTCACACAACGGTAGTGTTCCTGTTACTCTGGTGACACTACGCCATGATTTCAAACCGACTCTTTAAGTCCTTTCAGATTCAGAATTAAGATGAACTTAATAGGTCAATACAATTTCTGCTTTGGAAATCAGGAGTAAATATATACAATCCCTGAAACGAGATTATGAAGGCTGGACTACTCACATACTTTCCACGGGTAGGTTTAAATTGTCTGTCTCAGCTGAAAGACGACTCCTGGAGAAATGTGGAACAGGAAAGAATGAATTAATTAAAAACATTCAATTTATTCAGAGACGGTTTTTTTCAAAACAAGAACTCTTGGTACTTCTGTTTTGTTGTTGTCGTCGGGCAAGTTACGAAAGCATACGTGAAAGCATGTCAACAAAGATATAGCAAGTCATAGCAATTAAATGAGGTATCCTAGACATCCTAGTGTCCACCAGTAGAAGACTGTGGTCGTAATGGACAGCTCCCAGCGCCCACCAGTAGAAGACTGTGGTTGTACCGGGAAGCTCCACGTATATCCGTAGAAGACTGGTTGTACTGGGCAGCTCTCAATGTCAACCAGTGGGAAGACTGTGGTTGCACCAGGGCAGCTCCCAGTGTCCCACCAGTAGAATACTATAGTTACTATAGTTACTATAGTAGTAGCGGAAAGCTTAGCCATTCGCTGCGGGTGCTTCCAGACCCCCGCCACCTGCCTCTGGTCGCTCCTCCTCACCACTTCCTGTTCCAGCTGAGGGAACGTCCGCGCCTTCGTGAACGTCCACGCCTCCGCGTTTCATTCATCGCCACGGGCGAGTGGGTCCAGATGCGGCCGGGGCGGCGGTGGTTGTGTTGCTGTGAGAAACTCGCTGCCTTGACAAAACCGTTAACAATGAGGAGGAAGACCAGGGAAAAAAACCCCGTAACATCGTTCTCAAGGATCAGAGCACAAACACCAACAGAAGCGCCGTCGTCAGCCAACTCTGTTCATCTCTCTGACGCCAGGGAGAGAATAGAGCAAATGTTTTTATTTTATCCTTCAAAGGTCTTGGGATTATTTGGGGATGAGGCTGGTTGCCGGCGTTTAAAGTTATTTCAGCTTAGGAAAAAAACGAATCATGCTGGGTTCTGTTCCAAGGGGGCTGTACGGCTGCCTGTCTGTTACTGTCACTTTGTGGTTCCATTCAGGACTGATAGTCTCTACCCAGTACACTACAACTGGATTCTGTAGTACTGTGGTCATTGCTGGTACTATAGTCAGTACTGTAGTCTGTAGTACTAGCGCAGTACTGGTATTCTAGTGAGCAATGTAGTACTGGATTCTCTGGTGAGCACTGGATTCAATACTGGTATTTGAGTGACTGATGTACTGTAGTATTGTAGTACTTTAGCGCTGCTGGCGTAGACTCTGGGATTAGAATATGTTCTGCCTGACAGGGCTAATTAGGGAGAGAGAGAGAGAGAGAGGGATGAAGAGGGAAAAAAGGGGAAAGGAAAAAGACGGATACAAAAAATGGAACCAATAGAGGGAATGGAGGAAGGCATCAAGAGGAAGAGAGACAGAGGGAAAGGATGAAGAGAGGAAAAGCAAGAAGAGAGCGATAGACTAGATGGATGGGAAACGGAGAGGAAAGGGAAAAGAGGGCAGCTATAGAGAGATAGAGGAAAGGGAAGAGGGGATAAGGGAAAATGGGACGAAGAGTGAAAACAGAAGGGAGAGAGAGCGATAATGAAAACAAGAGCAATAAAGAGGGAGAGAGCAAGTGAGGAAGAGGTTAACTCTCCCTTGAACTTTCCTGGGAGCAGTTAATCTTCTTCAGCGCATCTTCTGATTGGCTGGCCTTGGAAGGCCATCACTAGGGAGTGTGTGTGTGTGTGTGTGTTTGTATGTGTGTGACTACTCATATCAAAGGTCCAACCCACAACCTCACTTCCTCTGCAACCAAATCAATATATTACTTTAATTAGCATTCAAATTAGCCATTAAATTACAGATCAATTGCAGAACAATTAAGGGGTTCTGGGAGAAACACATGAACTATTGATTGATGATTTAGAGGCGTACTGAATTGATCACTTAGGTCCTTGATCATCCAGCGACCATGGTGTGAAAAGTACTTGCTGCTGCTTTGGAGACCATATCGATCTAGGTGTTCAAACCGTCGTAACGCCTCTTGTGGCGTCACTAAAAATCCATTACTGATATTATTTGTCAAAATAACTTTGTAACAAAACAAGAAAGTACCATTGCTATTGTTAACATTCTGGGGCGAGAGCGCACTCAGGCTAAATGCCCTTCTGTAGAATCCGTACAACAAATGTTTTAGTGAAGGCGGGGCAGACAGTTACAATGGTTTAATCTCCCAGACCCTGTAAGGATAACATATTCCCTGCTGTACTGCACTTGATCAACTCCTCTTCTCCAGTGGATATTTATTTCATGACGTTCCAAAAGCATTTGTTATTTATTTCCGCTTCATTAAACTCATGCGCTTAATATTAGTTTTACGAACGGGTTACTCGTACAGGTGATGCAATCAGTTTGTTAATTTGTACAGTTATAGTTGGATATTGCTGTCGCAGAAACTACTACTCACACTGTACTCACACTTATCTTAACCAACAACTTTAAGTTTTGATGACGATGAAGTACCTCTACTCTTCTCCCCTATAAGTAATAATTGTACTTGATGTTTAGTGTTTAAAGGTGGATATTTAATGCTTGTATTAATTGTATTGGACAGTTCTATACCTCTGTTTTAACTACTATTTAGCAGAGGCTTTGATCCAAAGCAACTAAGAGTGAATTCAGACGTATGTCAATAAGGAGCAGGTAGGGATGAGGGATCGTCTTGCTCTAGGTTGACTACCAGTGACTCCCAGTTTTCACACATTATTACCAGGATATTATATATACTAGGTACTTAGCAATTTCTGACAAAAAATCTGACAGGCAATATCATTATTTGTGAAATATGTATTGAAATCAAGGAAGAACTAGGTGGAGCATTATGTGGAGCAACTAATAAATAATAAAGCAAATATAGTATACATTTTAGCAAATTGAATACATAAATACTGCCATTTATGTGAGTATGAGTGTGTGCCAGTGTGTGCCAGAAATGAGCCCAATTTATACGGGCCTTTTGACCTGTAGGAAGGGTTTAAAACGAACCACAGATAAAGTATGATGTCCCCAGAGTATTAGGGTTATGTACTGCAATGCCACAACACCTAATCTTGCCACGAGGTACTGCAGTGCCCAGCTCTTCCCCCTGATGTTCCATGACATTTGGCCTCTGAGGGCTTCGGTAGAACAGTTAGTCTGATAGGGACAGACAGACACTGAGAGTCAGAACCCGATGCCGCGTGGCTCTGCAGTCGTTCCCTGACTGGAAACGCTGAGCGCGTTCCGTGGGCCTGTTCCACGGTCAGCTTTATCGCAAGCGCTACAAAACGCAACACAACGGTAAGCATTGATTGACTAGCTGTGCGTTATCCCGCTTGTTACGCGGCTAGCTGTTAAAGAAATCCATACTTTGAAATGAATTACAAAGTCCAACTTTTAATTGATTTAAAAAAAGAATTGCTGCATCCGCGAAAAAAAAACATCTGTTCGATTCCATGGTTGGAGAAATGAGTCCATAGCAATGGTCTGTTATTCAGTGCAGATTGTTATTCAGAAATACCAGACCGTAGAATGCCCTAATCCACCAATCATAATTGAGTATTCACCAAGCTGTTGTAATGAGAGATTGCAGATACGGATGGGAAATAGGATGAACTAAATGAAAAACAGCGTGTGCAGTTTGCTAAGACACCAGGCAGACAGCAAGGCCCACAGGCAGGCATGCTGATGACAGACAGACAGACAGACAGACAGATGTGTACAGAAGCAGGGAGCCCCTCTTCCCTTCTCTGCTCCAGAGAGACCCTCTTCCCTCCCCTCCCAGCATCTTTTGATAGGGAACACAAGACTCAAAGTGTGTGTCGGGGGTTCCCTGTGTGGGTGCTGAGCAGTGCTCAGCCTATATGTAGCTTCATAATCAAAAGAACATCAGGATCGAACCCGCGGCTCTGTCCTTCTTTGTATGGTCTGTACAATTCTGCTGTTCTTATAGTCATGGGTCTGATAATCTTTTTGATAATTAATACATTGACATATTGTGAGGGGAACTGGCTTCTATGTGTTTGTATCTGTGTGTACAAACACAGTGTGTGTGTGTGTGTGTGTGTGTGTGTGTGTGTGTGTGTGTGTGTGTGTGTGTGTGTGTGTGTTTCGCTGGAAGGATAGATGTCTCTGTGCCTCACGCTGTGTCTGTCTCTACATGTCTCTCTACCTCTAGCTCTCTCTACCTGACTCTCCCTGTCTCTCTCCACCCCTAACACAACCCTGTATAGAGCAGGGTTTGTGGGTTCAATTCCCTGGCTTGAGCAATCATGGTGTTGAAAGACACTCTGGATAAAAGCATCCTCCAAATGGCACATAATAATTCTGTGTGTGTGTGCTTGTGTGTGTGCATATCTGTGTGTGTGTGTGTGTGTGCATGTGTTCGGATGTGCGTGTGTGTGTGTGTGTGTGTGTGTGTTTCCATCCCAGGCAGATGATTGGCCATGGAGCTTTTCAATCAAGCCAATGCCACGGAGGACGACCTCACCCTGGTCACGCCGCCCGACGACGGACCTGGTGACCTGCGTTACCATGACTACGGTGCCAGTACAGGGGGCGTGGCCTCGCTGCTGCCCTCACTGGCGGAGTATGACGGAGCCGGCTTTACCGGCATGGAGGACAGCACCAAGATACTGGGAGTACAGGTACAGACAGACAGGTAGACAGACAGACAAGTAGCACCAAGATACTGGGAGTTCAGGTACAGACAGACAGGTAGACAGACAGACAGGTAGCACCAAGATACTGGGAGTACAGGTACAGACAGACAGGTAGACAGACAGACAGGTCTCACCAAGATACTGGGAGTACAGGTACAGACAGAAAGGTAGACAGACAGACAGGTAGCACCAAGATACTGGGAGTACAGGTACAGACAGGTAGAGACACAGACAGGTAGGGAGACAGACAGGTAGCACCAAGATACAGCATGTATAGGTAGAGAGACAGACAGGTAGAGAGAGAGACAGGTAGACAGAAAGGTAGAACCAATATACTGGGAGTAGAGGTAGAGACAGACAGACAGGTAGACAGGCATGTAGAATATACATGTGCAATTCAGACATTTTTCCTGTGTTCTAATGTCTAAGTTGTTTCTTATTGGTGTGCGGGTGTGTGTGTGTGTGTGTGTGTCTGCGTGTGTGTGTGTGTGTGTCTGAGTGTGTGTGTGTGTGTGTGTGTGTGTGTGTGTGTGTGTGTGTGTGCTGCAGGTGGTGCTGATCCTAGCCTACAGCACCATCATAGTGCTGGGCGTTCTGGGTAATTCCCTGGTCATCTACGTCATCTACCGCTTCAAGACGCTACGCACCGTCACCAACTTCTTCATCGCTAACCTGGCTGTCGGTGAGACACACACACACACACACACACACACACACACATATTAACACACAAGGCAAATGTGTGCAAACCTCAAAACCATTGGGCACATGTTCAAAAAGGAGTAAGTACAATTGAATATATTCTGCTGATCAAAACAAATGACGTGTCTCATTTGAATAGTTGTGGTTTAAACATGTTTCATTGTGTGAAACATCACATCCACAATATTTCAGTAAATTGTCAGATCTGTCAGGCATATATACCAAGAATATAATCCAGCGAGGTGAAGTATTTAGTGTAGCACTCCTGTGTTCCTGTCATTTTCCTTTTCTTTGTATTGTATTATATTGTGCTGCGTAAGTTATCTGTTTACTGTGGTGTAAGACGTACAAGTAAATAGCATTCCAGTAACAATTTCCATGGAAATGTGAGTGCAATGTATAATGTAAAAGCTTGTACTGTTGAAATCTGCATCTGAACAGCATTCAGTTAGCTAGACAAAAAACTGTCATATGCCATAGTGCCATACAAAACATCTAAACACATTTACACAATGCCGAAGGAAATCATTTTGAGGGCAATTACTTTTTGTGTCAGCCAATAACTTTGTGTTAAAACGTTGCGGCTGAGCGATGACCTTTTGCAGGTCAGCTATGGGGTTGTGCTGTACCATGTGAGCTATTTTGACAAAGGCACCTCGAGCTTTGAGGATGTTAACACCGTTTCAAGGAATGAAGCAAAGCAATTGAGAAAAACTGTAATAATGCATACCGCTGCCATAGGCTACAGTGAAATAATCGAAATCAATTTGGAAAGTCATTGGTCTGACGTGACCTGCTGCGAGAGACGCAGCCGCTGAGCTGAAACCACACGACCAATGAATACTCATTCAACCGATTCATCTTCCTATCTATTCTTTTAGTGGCGACCATTGAAACTGAACCAGTCGTGCTGCACGCAGTGTAACACAGCCAACGGTCTCTGTACACAGTAGCATACTTTATGTCACAGTTGAAGTTTAGATTGAAGAGTAGTCGGTGTGCCTCAAGTGGTCTTTCCTTGTGCTGTGTTCGGAGAACGTGTTCCCCTGCCGGGCGGGAACGCTGCGTGGGCGCCAGCTGGAACGCTAACTAGCGATTGTACTACATTTTTAGCAGCGGTAGTGTTTTTGTAGCGATCACGGTATTTCGAGACGCACTCGTATTATGTTGTTATTGTAGTGGCTTTCTTGGAGTAGTCTGTCTCAGTATTCGTAGTGAATCGAGTAGTTCTGCGTGAACATCGATCTCCATGATGCATGCAACACTGGTTGCTGTCCACCCTCTGTACTGGAGATCTGTTGGTGGGTGCGTCATGCGGCAAAGTTCTGTCAACGTTGAACTTGATGTAACTTGGCAGCGTGTCATCTCGGTGTACCCACCCAGGTCTCAGGTGAAATCTACTCCAGCCTGGTTGGAGTACTCTGCTCTGGAAAACAAGCTTTTCCCCTCCTGCGCTATCTACAACGACTCTTTCAGATGTGTTAGGGATGAGTTCTGTTGGCAAACTACCTCGCTATCACATACACACACACACATACACACACACACACACACACACACTCACACACACACACACACACACATGTTATACATAATAGTTGAACAGAACAGTTTTTCCTCTTCTATTATTGCAACTAGTGCTGGGAGCGATCTGACATTCAACTATCCAGAGACCTGTGTGTATCTGTGCGTGTGTGCGTGCATGCCTGTGGTTGATGACTCAAACATCTGTCATGTTCTATATGCTATTTCTCTGTGATGGCTCTTGTCTAACCTCTGCTCTTGATAGAGCCACATAGTCAGAGAGAGAGAGAGAGAGAGAGAGAGAGAGAGAGAGAGAGAGAGAGGGCAGAAAAGGAGGAGGAGAAACTAAAGTAAAGAAAGTCATAATGTCAGACAGAGAAAGCGTGCGAGAGGCTGGATAATTTCCGGAGACAACAAAATGGTAAAGTGAAGGAGGCTTTGTCTCTTCTGCTCCTCAACCCGAGACGTCTCTTCTGCTCCTCAACCTGTTGAACTGGATTGGGCATAATGCGCTTTCATAACAGAAGCTATTGTGTGAAGATAAAGTCTGTCTGCTGCACACACTAGTCGGTAGTCATATCTGAAGATGGTATCTGAAAATACTAATACATATATTACTGCTAGTTGCTTTTCACTGTCCATATCAGCACAAAGCAAGTAAGCACCAAACCTCCAGAAACAGTACCGCCCCTGGTAAAAACACGGCATCTTCATTTGTATTTGGCTGAAACGCACCCAAGTGGTTTCACCGGTCGTCCAAACCAATTGACATTGACATCAGTTGGCCATTATGGTGTATAATAAGCCCTCTGTGTTTGATGCGGTCGCTGAGGTTGGATACTAATCTTTAGTTATTCTTTAAGGACTCGTTTGCTAAACCACTCCGCCGAACATGATAATTAAGTCAATTTTCCCCAGTAGAGCAGCCTAGCATCTGTCTTCCATGTGTCAAAACAAGTAGATAATCCGCTCCAGGGTCTTAAAGGCCTTGCTTGTTTGATATGGCGTCCTGCTGGGAACGAGCACGGGGCTCCTGGTGTTTAAGATGCGCTAAGGCGAGTTCTCGCAGTAGTAATCAGCTGTGTCGCTGTTGGTGCTGCAACGGCGGACGCATTCTGATCAGTGGTGGCCGCGCTGCAACGGAGCCCGCGGTCCAACGGTAAACACATGCTCAACACTTACGTACGTGCTAATGCTAACAAACCTGCTAGAGCTTACACCCATTCTAACCCTCATGTTTATGCTTGCTAGGACACGCTAACACTAGCGCTAACTCTACAGAGCTACATGGCGACGTGTTGAGGGTAACCCCTGGCTGTGTCAGTGATCCGCGCCCTGACTCACCTCATTCACAAACACACTGGGATTATCCAGATGAAATGAAACATTACCTTCACACCCTGCTCCTTCTAGTATGTTCTGTTCTTGGTGTAAGCGAGTTCCTCATAATTCCTGAGAACTCGTAAGTGATCGCAAGTTATAGCTAGTAGTGTTAGCAAATACGGGTGCCTTGCTCAAGAAGCGAAGGAAGGAGTAGGCGGAAAGCACTGTGAATTCAGGAAGTAAGGGTTTGTTTGTGTTCTTTGCTCTATTTGACAAGAGCCGAACCATCGTGTTGACTTTCAAACCATGTTCTGTTGGAGATCAGTTTGTTGGGTGTCGACTTTTGTATAAGTTAAGTTTGTTTATTCAGTACAGAACCCAGATACAACTGAACAGCTCACAAATGAAAAATAGCTCTCTCTCTCTCTCTTCTCTCTTCATCATTCTCTATTTTCATCTCCCTCTCTCCCCCTCCCTGTCTCTGCTCCTTTTGCTCTTCATCTCTCCTCATCTCCCCTTCCCCCTCCTCCTCTCTCCACTTCCTCCTCCTCCCAGTGAAAGACATTACCATGATGAGTCTGACTGAGGTTTAACACAAACTAATTGGATGCGTCCTCTGTTTTGTTATTTGTTCATTTATTTTCAGTGTTGTTTCGCGTATTCGAGTACGTTGAGGCAAAATTAATCCATATCATTTCTGCAATGACACGTACTCCCTTCTTCTCAATCTCTTTCTTCACCTCTCTCCATCTATCTTTTAACCTTTTCCCCCATACATCTCCACCTCTTTGCGGCTCTCCTTAAAGGAGTCCATCGTTTATTTATGCATAATTCTTTCAATGTTCCCTCCCTTATCTCTTTCATCCTCTCGCCAGCCTGCTTATTTCTTTACATATTCACATCCAAGGCGTGCAGGGCCCTAATGTTGCAGAATGTTAAATCCCGGTTGAGCTTCTGATTTGTGGATGGAAGGGACTACGCCCCCTACTAATCTGCCTGCCAATATGACAGTTTATGGACCAGAATTACTCAGCTTTACATCTAATTGCATTGGAAAACAGCCAACAATACGCAATGAATACCTTTGGGTCCTTACTGCAGTCCAACTGTACATACATTCTTATTTGGACAGCATGAACATATTTGCATTGGAAGGGTCCAATATTAAATACATTGGTATTGGATTTGTAAGACCAATTCACATCCAAATAAACAACATTCTACACAAATAGACATTGATATTGACAAGATGTTTCACTTCCTATCTAATTACATGTAGAGATCTTCCAACCAATCTGGCCTACTCGGTCCCCAATTTGCTGTCTCCACAAGCCGTGGAATGCTGAATTGTGTAACTAGGCCAGTGCTGATTTTGGCTAACCCCTGTGATGATGATAGGTTGACCCATTTAAGTCCGTGTTCGAGACCGCTGTCCCCTGACACATGCAAGTCAACAAACTGGAAATGTGGTCACGGTTCATCGTGAATGGAAAAGATGTTATGGGCAGAAGCTAGTAGTGGTTACTCTGATTAAGAACCATGAAGAATCCAGACATCCTTTTAATCCCAACCTTTTTCCCGTTGCTTCTTGGTGATAAGAGAGGATTCCTGAGTCAGTTAGCCGTTTTTACATTAAATTCAACGGTAAAAACATTTAAACACGCTAGACATTACGTTGGGGGGGGGGGGGGGTGGGCATCGTAGTACCTCCTGGTTGACCTTTTGACCATGTCACGCTACACGGGTGAGGACAGACCGGCCCCACAATCATAATCTCCTGTGACGACGCATGACTGTCTGTGACGACAAAATCGTGTTGGAATTGGGGCTGAATTTGTATAGTCTGATCCCTGCATGGCTCGAACAGAAATGTTCCCGAGGGAAAGTACAAATCACTTCACTACAGTGACAAAGTACAAAAAGAAACTCTGTGAAAGTGTCCTCTAATGAGGCTTTGAAAATACACAAGGCGCCAACGCGATAACTTTTGCCCAAATGAAATTGTGTTTGTTTTGCATGATTTCTTAAATAGATACACAGGAGGGACTGTGGACAATCTAAATTGGTTATACTGGGGATACTGGGGGTCTGCCAGGACTTCCTGTGACAATCCGTTTCTGACGCTGAGATGACAAAGTAGAAAACATACATCTTTCTCCACTCTCTGCTCCTCCACCCTCCTCTTCTTCTGCACTCTTCCTCGTCGCTCCCCCCTCCTCTTTAATCTCCTCCTCCTCCTCCTCTCCCTTCCACTCCCTCTGCTACCCCCCCCCCCCCCTCGCCCATCCCTCCACGTTTACAAGAATTCAAATTTAAAATGAGAAAGCGAAAAAAGCAAAGCATGGAAGGATTGTCCCTGTGATGTCTCCGCAGCGGACCTGCTGGTGAACACCCTGTGCCTCCCCTTCACCCTGGTCTACACCCTGCTGGGAGACTGGAAGTTTGGCAGTGCCCTCTGCTTCCTGCTGCCCTATGCCCAGGGCCTCGCCGTCCACGTCTCCACGGTGACGCTAAACGTCATCGCCCTCGACCGCCACAGGTGGGCCATAGGGCGCGCCGTGCTCATGCGAGTCGGCTTAGCTCTGGAGGTAGAGCGGGTCCACTTGTAACCTAAAGGTTGCTAGTTCGATCCCCGGCTCCTCCTAGCTGAGTGTCGACGTGTCCCTGAGCAAGACACCTAAACCTAAACAGCTCCCGACGAGATGGCTGTTGACTCTGCCATGTGTGAATGTGTGTATGAATGCTTTGGATAAATGCATCTGCTAAATATTAATGTTAATTCTCTCTTCCTCTTCTCCTGTCTTCTTCCTCATGGCCTTATCCTCCCCTCCCTCTATCCTCATCTCTCCTCTTCCTCACTGTCCTTCTCCTCCTCTCTTCCTCCTTTCTTCTCCTACTAATTCCTTCTCCTCCTTCCCATCCTCAAGAGGAGAGATAGAAAGAGGAGAACAAAAGGGAGAATATGAAAGCAAATAAACATTAACCGTGAAGGAAGGAGAGGAGAGGAGAAATAATTACATTTGAATAAACCCACACTCAGATGATTATATAAAGAAGCACACACACAGGACACACAGATGGATGTAAGGGGTGAGAGGTCGACCTGAAATCGCAAATTTAAATGACAAATTGAATTTAACTTTTAAATGACATTTAGAAGAAGACGAAGGCAGACCCTGCACTTTGAACTTTAATTTGAACATGAGTCATGGTGTGTGTGTGTGTGTGTGTGTGCTTGTTTCCGTGTGTGTGTGTGTGTGCGTGTGAGTATATCTCTCTCTGAGTTTGTGTGTCTTTATCTGTATGTGTTTATATGTGTGCGTGTTTGTGTGTGTGTGTACGTGCAGGTGCATCGTGTACCACCTGGAGACCAGGATGCGTAAGGACGTATGTTTTGGGGTGATCGCTCTCACCTGGGTGCTCAGCGCTGTGCTGGCCTCCCCCCTCGCCATCTTCAGAGAGTACGGGGCGTTCTCACTGGAGCCCGGGCACACTATACAGGTATACACACACTATACAGGTATACACACACTATACAGGTATACACACACTATACAGGTATATAC
>JAOPJO010000061.1:10011680-10025511 GCA_027123675.1 Molva macrophthalma | reverse complement strand
GTACAGAGACCGATCATTAAGGAGCAGGTAGGGGTTAGACAGTACAGAGACCGATCATTAAGGAGCAGGTAGGGGTTAGACAGTACAGAGACCGATCATTAAGGAGCAGGTAGGGGTTGGACTGTACAGAGACAAATAATCTGGCAGAGAGACGCAATGTATGAATCACAGCGTGCAACCTTTAATCAAGTTCAATCCCCTTCAATCATGAGTTAATGATTCATTAGTTATTGATTACTTGAAAAATGTTAGAACTCACACTTGAAAGGAATCCAGGACATAATTCTTTGTTTGTGTTACATGCTTTCTAAACGCATTCTCTTCATCAATAATGAATTACGCTATTCAATTCCGATTAGTACATTCATGTGTAATTAATACATTCAAGATGCATTCATGCATTTAGTTGGATGCATGAATTAGGATATGAGCTCAAAGGAAACCTGATGCTGATGGGAAGATTAACATTGATCCACCAGTAGGCCCACCAGTCGCTCCCATATGTAATCTATTATGTTTACTCAAGTACAGGCCTGAGTAAACATACTAATGCTTAATATTCAGTTGTAGTGGACCGTGGAGTGTGTGTGGTTGATGGCTGGTTGAAGCAACGTCACCTGGCCAGAGTCAGACTGAATGGACTCTGGGTCCGGGTGAGGCTGGACACCTGTGGTGCATCGACTAATTAATGCACACAGACCAGCCCTCACCGCACACGCACTCAGAGAGACACATGTGGGGCGGTAACGCCTGCTCTGTAATAAACCGGTTTTCAACATCATCGACCTGTGACCTGTGTCAGAGGAGCGCAGTTAAAGCCAGCTAGGTGGCGTCTGGCAGGGAAATTAAAGTTTGAATAGAAATCCTGTTCTAACTATAACACCATGAGCAGTATTTGAGTCATAAACTAGAGAGGGAATAGGACTTTCTTAAAGGTCAACTTTCTTTTCAACCTCAAATGATAACATTATACAGCCGTGTGTTTTAGTATGTCGTTTTATCTGTTCTGATAACTGGACAATGTAGGTCTGTATGGCATTTATACACCCACATGAGTTGGCAAATCTAGATATTAGATGGGTAGGCCCTCATTCAGCTGGAACAGCAGCACACATTATGAATACATATAGGCCTACTGACAGAAATACAATAGAATAAAAAAACAATTTATTTAAAAATACAATTAAAGAAGCCTGTCTGCCATAGTATCACAAGTAAAGTATTTTAAACAAGGCCTAACCCTAATCAATTTGGCTCTCTAAATTTTGTCTCTCTACATTTCTGTCTCTCTACATTTCTGTCTCTCTACCTTTGTCTCTCTACATTTGTCTCTCTCTACATTTCTGTCTCTACATTTCTGTCTCTCTACCTTTGTCTCTCTCTACATTTCTGTCTCTCTACCTTTGTCTCTCTCTACATTTCTGTCTCTCTACCTTTGTCTCTCTACATTTGTCTCTCTCTACATTTCTGTCTCTCTACCTTTGTCTCTCTACATTTGTGTCTGTCCAGGTGAAAACCATGACATCTCATCGGCTGGTGGAGCCCACCTTCCACCTGGAGGAGAAGATCTGCAAGAAGCACCAGCGCCTGACGGAGCTCTACTGTCGCACCGACCACGCCTGCATCTGCTCCGCCTGCGCCGACACCACCCACAAGGCGCACGAAGTCGTGTCCGCCGACCGCGAGTTCAAGAAGCAAATGGTGAGGCGATTTACGGTCAGAAGTAGCATCTGTTTACATTCAGATCCTGGAAAACACTGTTTGTGTAGAATCACATTTTAATGGATTTTGCATAATCTTTGCCCTTTTAATAAATTAGTTGGTGGAGGCCAAATATGTCAATAATTCCCAAAATGTCCCTAAAGCAGGGCTTGATGCAGAACATTTTTAATGAATCAATGACATTTGACAAATCAAATTAAAATGTTTTATGTTCTTAGTCCTATGGTTCCCCAGATAATAATAATAGTGATAATGTGTCTTTCTCTCTGTCTCAAGCTGTCTGTCTCTCTGTCTCAAGCTGTCTTTCTCTCTTTCTCTCTAAAGCATCGATGTCTGTTATAGAGCTGGCTTTGATATGATTTAATAACCGAATAGGCATTTTCCGCTTAAACAAAACCAAATAGAACAAGCACGGAGAGGAAGGATAAAGGAAAAAGATAAGGAACATGACATTCTCTCAGCAAACTTCCAGGAATACCAGATGTGACAATGATGTACAGGGCTGGCTATGAACTTGAGGGGCCCCTAGGCAAGATTCCCACATTACCCCATCCAACACCACCCTGAAACAGAGACTCAAGTCTACAGGCTGAGTTTCAAGTGTTGCCTGATATCAAGACCCTTCAGAACACTAACCGCAAAGGGGGAGAACCAACACTGGGAATATGTTATCAAGAGAATACATATGTAGGGCTCAGATTTCAACTTGTACAAACATCTTTTAGTTTCAACTTGCTTTGTTTCCAAAACACGGGAAATCCCGGGCTGCTCAGCTAGGCCGAACTCACCTGATGTTTCAGTAGAGTGTCCAATATCTATGGGACTGCAAATCCAAATCTGTGTGGAAGCACTACTCTGTTCAAGTGGTTTTGAATCGGTGAAAAGAAACGTATTCCCGACCAACTTTTTTTTTTTGCAGAGTAACTTGGCAAAGAGAAGGTCAGAGGTCAAACATCTAATCAAAGAGAGGACCAAGAAACTGGAAGACATCAAGCAGTCCATCAGGGTCATCAAGGTGAGCTCAAGGCTAAAACACAATTATTATGGCTGCTAAGGCTAAGCTACCATAAGTTTCAAAACAAGATGGAGGCTCTGAATACTTGTCCTTATCCTGCTTTGAAGACGCATCCGAGACGGAGGCCTGTTGCATGTATCTGGTTGTTTGCGTTTAAGCTTCTCAGCAAGCATTTACCAAAGATGATAGTCTTTAACACATAACATATTGAATACATTGGGTTCAGATTTTTTTTCTGTGTGTGCCAGCCAGCCAGTCAACCAGCCAGCCAGCCAGCCAGCCAGCCAGCTGGTGATGCAATGTTTTAAATCTGCTTTGACTACCAAAACACAAACATAATTTTGTATGTACTCTTAATCTTTTTGCTTTCTATCTTTACACACTACACACACTCTGTCCAGTTGTAAGATGGATAAATGTGTCCTATTATGCAAATTGGTAAATAATAAATTGGTAAACAACTTGCATTCAAATGTAGTCACATCCACAAGTGGGCACTCCCACTTGTGATGTCACAAAAACAGACATATATTTTGAAATGGCGTGTGATAGCCAATCACATCCCACCTGGCGGTAGGATGGTGGAACTTAAACACTGTTAGACACAAAACACTTCCTGTCTCCCTGGGCTGGGAGGCCGTAAGACCTGCTCTACCTGTTGCACCAGCGGCATTCATTAGGCCACAAACACTTCCGCGCAGGAGGGATTCTAACGCAAATGTGGACACAATGGGGCGTGAGGTAGAGAGAGTAGTGACACGTAAACAAAAAGGAGGAGAGCGAAGTATGTGGAGCTCTATGAGAGCATTATAATACTACGGCGCTACTACGATATACTTGTGCAGTCCATGGAGTACATTACAAGTCTAAGTGTGACAAAGTTAGCTTTTAGCAACTTTTCACATGCATGTCATAAGGGCATGTTGCTCAATGCTTGTAGAGTAGACTGAACGTTGGGGATCACACTCCGGCTGAAAGTCCAACACGCTAACCACTATTACTCTAAAGTCTGCCTCCTGGGATCATAATCCGGGGCCAAATCTCAGACCTTCCTCGGTGACCACGTCCACCTCTGATTCTGTCGTCTGCAGGCCAACGCCCAGAAGGAGCTGGAGGAGAGCTGGCAGGTGTACGCGGAGCTCCAGCGGCTGGTGGAGCAGAGCCAGGCAGAGCTGGTGGAGCTCATAGCATCCAGGCAGCGCGAGGCGGAGAGGCACGCCCAGGAGCTGGCCCGCGGCCTGGAGAACGAGCTGAGCCAGCTCAGGAGGAGCAGCAACGAGCTGGAAGCCTTCGCCCACACCCAGGATAAGACCATCTTCCTCCAGGTACGCCGGCCGTACGGGGAGTGTCCAGTTTAGATCAGATTGGCTCAAATAAGGTGATGTCACTTGCCATGCAAAGGCTATGACGGGTAGCGTTACCTACGTGCTGCTTGCTGCTATCCCTGTAGTTGGATTATAGTGTGTGGTCGCTCTTTAATGCAACCACCAGCCTACATATCGCAGGTCACCGTACCGCTAGCCACCTTCCCAGAGTGTTAGCTTGTGATGGTCAGTTAGCCTGATGCACTAAGTAAGCCTACAGTCAATTCATCATCCCCCCCCCCCCAGTCAGTGACACCTCAACAGTAATTTGGCACGCTACAGACGGTCCTTCAATCCTTCTAAACTTCATGGGATCTGTTTGTTCAGAGCGTAGCGGGGCTGCCGGCGCCGCTTGAACCGCTGGACTGGTCGACGGTCAGCGTCAGCACGGACCTGTACCTGGGGACTGTCCGCTCCTCTGTCGGCGGACTCGTCGACAAGTTCCAGGTGGAGCTCCAGAGGCTGTATGGAAAAGGTAGGTTGGCCCTTCCTCCCATATATATATCAAAGACTGCCAAGGCCTTTACTTGACTATCTTGTTGTCTCTCTTGGTTTCAGAGCTCAGGAAGCTGCAGAACTACGCAAGTGAGTAACTGAAAATCGGTCACTTATATATTCAAAGTTCAGCTGAGGTATTTGATGTGATGTGATGGTTAAGTCTTGATAAAAAGTTTTGAAATGGTTGAGGTCGATGTGGTAAAGAAATGTCAACGGCTGCAGTTCCCATGCATGCATCCACAAGACTTTGTGTCCCATCATCGGCTCTCTCTCTCTCTCGCTCTCTCTCTCTCCACCAATCAGGCGAGGTGATCCTGGACCCGGGTACCGCCCAGAAGTGCCTGGTGCTGTCTGAGGACGGCCGCCAGGTGCGGTACGATGAGAGGAAGTCGTCGCAGGCGGAGAGCTCCAAGCGCTTCAACCCGGCACTCTTCGTGCTGGCGCGCGAGGGCCTGGCGTCCGGACGCCACTATTGGGAGGTGGAGGTCGGCCGCAAGACGGCGTGGACGCTGGGCGTGGCCCGCGGCTCTGCCCGACGCAAGGGCGACATCAACCTCAGTCCCGAGGGCGGGTTTTGGTGCTTGTGGCTGAAGAACGGAGAGATCAAGGCGCTGGCGTCCAGCCGGGTTCCGCTGACGACGGCGCCGCAGCCCGCCAAGGTGGGCATCTTCCTGGACTACGACGGGGGCCAGGTGTCCTTCTACGACGCCAAGGCCCGGCTGCACCTTTACACCTTCGTGGACACCTTCAGCGAGAGCCTCTACCCCATCTTCAGCCCCTGCCTCGTCCATGAGGGCAAGAACACGGCCCCCCTCGTGATCAGCCAAATCAAACACAGCTGAGGAGGGACAATGTAAGGCCTCGTAACGAAGTCCACCAATGAAGGAGGTCTGATGTAAAGCAAAGTGAACAGACGCAGTCAAGTTTTCTACAAAAAAGACAAAACTTTTATAAACACACTTTGGCTCGCCAGGGAAGTTAAGAAGATGTGTAAATCTGATGTTTTTAAATAACTGATTTGTCTCTCGTATGACAGCATATGTGACAAGATATAAGCAACTTAAGATATTGGCTACGTAACTGGACTGTTTAAAATCACTGCTTTGTTATGGTTATAAGGCAAAAGAGAATTGTGTGAAGGTTTAGGACGGAGTTGAATGGATTTAGCTAGACACGCTAAGCTAATGGCTAGTAGAAGCTTGATTTGGCCCCTTTTCTGTAAATCTGTAATTACATAGGCTAGTAAACATGACTTATATTAACTTATTTACCTGTACAAGATGAATGTGGTTTTAAACGGGCTTGCTGGGTAGGAGCAATAAATTATGTTTTTACACTGACTCTTGAACTTAACCTTTAATTGTTTTTCTTAAATTGTCATATTTTTTTTAAATAAAAACATTAATCAATAACCTTCGCCTCTTTGAGTTAGAAGACCCATAGGCTGATTAATTGGTTAGAACTTGCAATAGTCTGCACCTAGAGAAGCTTTTATTGTGATACCTCATATCTTGGAGAGCTTTAATTGTGAAACTTTTTAGGACATTTTAATCAGAGCCATTTAGCGAGAGAGTTACGCCAACGGAAGTTAAAAATGCTTGATCGTTACATAGTTCACGCAGACTTCCGGTGGTTTCAGGAAGTGCTTGGCAGGCAGGGCCAGGCCGGGAAATATAGCCCCAGTCAGGCCGCTTTTGTAAAATTGTAATTACAAAGACTTAATTTACTGCATTCTGGTGAATTTGCAGACACTTTCCCCTGTCATCATTGCGCTGGATTCTAGACCCGTCTCTCTCTCCGAAGGCTCCTGTCGAACTAGCATTACACTTCTACTCGCTACTCGCCTATCCAGAGAACAGTAGCCTATTCACTTTACCGATACACTACCCATCAAAAGTTAATTAGCCCTTTAACCTAAACAAACATTTAATAACACACCTTTCAACAATACTGTAATTACAGTAGCCCGAATAGTGTCCCACGTTGCTTATTATGAGGAACTATGAGTGTGGCGCTCACACAGGCACGCACAACGAAGACGGTTGCGTTGTCTCAATTTTAACAATAAAATGATGAGCTCAAATTATTAGCTCACTAAGAACACATGAATTGTCAAATAATATTGATCACATTAACTAGACTAGATATGCCAATTATGGCACCAATGAGGAGCTCAGCTCTGAGGTCTTGAAGGACTTGAACCCGGGTCTCCGGAGGGGATAACCAACGATTAAACAACGTCGCCTGTGCCTTCCTACAGGTCTGGTTCGATCTGTGAGGAGGTTACACTTGAAATCACAATTAACATGACATCGTTATTCTTCCAAAACATCATCATAACACAGTTTCTTGGGGACTCGAACATAGGTCTGACAAAAGCTGACTATCATCAGCACTTTCCGATGCACAGCGGAGACACCTGCTGTTTCCTAGTTGGTGGTGACACTTAGAGAAGAAACTAATATCTTTTTGGCCAAAGATTTTTTTTCTTCCCCAAACAGCTGTAGATAACGTTATGTGGGGGGTTTAATCGTGGGGTCGCCCAGCGCTGTTATCCGTGGTCAAAACAATCATACAAAGAAAAACTTTATGAACATTTTTAACATTAACTTTATGGCGTTACACATTAGTGTTGTCCACATAATTAGATTGTACTTGTTGTGGAAGCTGAAGGGGGGGTTGAAAGTATATAACAAAATATATAACATGAGTCTAGTCATTTGTAGTTATTTGAAGGTGGAAATGACACATATCAGACCTTTAAGAAGACAATAGCAAGGTCCAATTGGTTGGTTAATACTGTGGTTACACAGGCTGTGTAACTGCTACATCAAACAAGGTTTCCAATTGACCTATAACAAGTACACCAAGTTGAACTGTATCTTTTTGTGATCTAAAATCTAATCAAGCAACAAATTCATACTTTTTGTCAACATGAGTATAAAGTATGGAATCTGAGCTTGTTCTGCTTGTATTGACCACTGTTTAACATGTGATAACAGCAGAGATGAGGAGGGAGATAATGATTCTGTTTATCAGAAGCCTCTAAAGGGTTAAAGAAGTTTCCCCTGAGGGCGAGGGTATATTTGTATCTGGGGGGAAGGAAAGGGAGGGAGGGGGTATATTTTTATATTTATAGTGAGTGAGTGAGTGAGTGAGTGAGTGAGTGAGTGAGTGAGAGAGAGAGAGCGAGAGAAATCAAGTGAGTGTGTTTCAGTGTGTGTATCAGTGTTTGTGTGTGTCTGGGTCAGTAGTGTCGTGTGTCACAGTGTCCAGCAGAGAACTTGCAGCAGCTGCTCCCAGGTTCGTGTCTCTGTTTCATTCTTTCTCTCCATTTTCTTTTATTATTCTTCCTCTTCTGCAGCTCCTTCATTTTAAACACCTTCACACCTTCATTTTACATAAAAGCCTTTTAGCAGTCCACACGATTTTAGTTTTTCTCTTAACTTGTGCTGGTTGGTTGAGACTTGATTGAAAAGGGTTCTATATGGTTTCTGCTTCTCTCTGCTCAGCCTGTCTATGTCAGTGTCTCTCGCCCCTCCTTCTCGGTCATCAATATCTCAATATATTTTTCCATTTAAATTGTGTAAAAGTTTGAGGTCATTGCTGTCTCACATCGTCGTATAAAAAATACAAAACAAGAACGCGGCGGAGGTTGAAAGGCATAAGAATTAGACTGCAGAGGACACGTTTGAATAGGTTGTGTTGTCCGTCTGGCCACCATGGTGATGTCAAGTCTTTAAAAGTTAAAAGTTAGACGTTGTTTGGATTGAGGAAAAAAATGGGCTTAAGTCCAGAAGCAGACTTTAATTTAGACCGTCACGAAAAGCCATGTGCTTCTCTCACCATATATTTATAAGCTGTCTCACTCTGTCCAGCTCTCCCTCCCTCTTGTCATTATATTCTAAAGCAATCGTTATTAGCGTGTATGCTGATCTTTCTAGCTTAACATATTTAGCCTGACAGCTAGCACAGCTACACCCCGACCGACTATCTATTTATAAAGCAGGAGCTAAACCTATTTTCTGTCTGAGGAGCAGCAAGCAAAACTTTTAGAGAGGCAGTGCTGAAGTTGTTTTAAAGTTACAAGTAATCTTATAAGAAGACCTCAACAACATATATCTTTATATATAAGTCATCATACATCTTTATATTTATATTTATTGTTCAATTATAAGACTATGGCCAATCAATGGTATTAATGATACTGAATTACTATGGACAGTAACAGGTTTTGCTGTAGGCCTAACAGGCAAAGGTTTTGTACAGGTATATCCCATAATAGTATTTTGACCCAAACAAATCAAAAACTGACAGGAGAATATCCAATTTCCCCTTAAAGCCGAGCTCAAACGCTAGAACATTTAAGACAAGTAGACAAATAACGTTTAATCTAAGTGACCCACAATCCTTTGCAGCAGCACTGTCTATCATTTCCCAAGTCTCCATTTATTCTGATACTTCTATTCCATCCGTGATTAAGGGCTATACAAATACAGTTGACTTTAAGGTGTCCTGCTCGGCTATTTTAAGAGAGTACTGCTTCATACGCCTGTTTTGAATAATCTGTCTCCATGGATAAGTCTGGGATTTGCATTATCCAAATCGGAGACGGGTCAACTTTTAAGAGAACTTTTCGCGGGAAGAGTGTTGGAGTTTTTCATAACACACGTTATGAAACTTGAAGTACTCTCTTATATATAAAAATGGAGCGGGACAATTCCCCTTTAACTTGATTTAGACTCAAATTCAAAACGTCCCACAATGCTTTGCAGCCATTAGCGCCATGTCTAACCCCTCCCCAAACTGACACAGCAGGTCTCGATGCCGCTGCCCCCCCCCCAGGTGGCTAACTTGCTGCTGAGTATGACCCTGCCTCTTCGCTGCGCAGGAATGGCCGCCAACGCCGCTTCCAACGGCAACACAAACGCCGGCAACCTATCAGAGGAACAGGTGCACTGTTCCATCTGCCTCGATGTCTTCACCAACCCCGTGTCCATCCCCTGCGGACACAACTTCTGCCAGAGTTGCATTCTGGGATACTGGCGGACCAGCCCGTCGTACCAGTGTCCCATGTGCAAGAAGACCTTCCTCAAGCGTCCCGACATCAGCGTCAACACCGTCCTCCGGGAGATCGCCCAGCAGTTCAAGGAGATCCGCGTGAACAGCGCCGAAAAGAGGAGGTGCGAGGAGGAGGAGGAGCAGGAGGAGGAGGAGAAAAGGTGGACAATGGAGAGGAGGAATAAGGGGGAGGACAAGGAGCAGCTCCTGCAGGAGGACAAGCGCCAGCAGCTCCTAGTGGAGCTGAAGGAGCGGCAGGAGGAGGAGAGGAGGAGGCGCGAGGAGAAGGAGAAAAAACCCTTCGCGGGACTCCAGGACGAACTGCCGCCACTGGTCCCTCCCTCCACCTCTGGCCTGAAACCCTCTCCTCCGCCCTCGCCAGGAGTAGACGGAGCATCCGTTCCCCAAACCGCACCCGAACGCCCCCCTCCTCCTTCGCCCAAAAGCCCAGCTCCTCCGACCCCGCCTACCCCTCCCACCCCTCCCACCCCGGTCTTCGCGCCCTGGGTGGCGGAGGAGGTGCTCTGCGACGTGTGCCTGGGCGAGGACCGCCCGGCCGCCGACAAGTCGTGCCTGGTGTGCCTGACGTCGTACTGCGGGGAGCACCTGCGGTCGCACGCGGCCCGCTTCACCAAGCACAAGCTGATGGAGCCCGTGGCCAACATGGCGGAGCGCATGTGCCCCAAGCACGAGCGCCTCCTGGAGCTCTTCTGCAAGAAGGAGCAGACGTGCGTGTGCGTGCTGTGCGCCGAGACGGACCACCGGTCGCACTACACCGTGCCGGTCGAGCGCGAGTGGATGGACAAAAAGGTGGGGGGAAAACGTTTCGGTAAACATGCTGTTGGTTCTTTTTTTTTGTATTTTTGGATTTGGTGTTTTGTTTGGGTTGTGTTTTAGATACTTGTTAGTAAGCCGAATGTCTCTTCTGGGATGAATACAATGTTGGGATGATCCCCGTGCAGGCACAGCTGAAGAGGGCGGAGATGGACGTG
This sequence comes from Molva macrophthalma, assembly GCA_027123675.1. NCBI lineage: Eukaryota > Metazoa > Chordata > Actinopteri > Gadiformes > Lotidae > Molva > Molva macrophthalma. The sequence goes on along the minus strand of JAOPJO010000061.1, from coordinate 10,014,859 downwards.
CAACAGATGATCCACGAGAGGCTGCAGAAAGTGGAGGAGATCAAGAAATCGGTGGACCAATATAAAGTTAGTCCTCACCAAGGTTACAACACGGGGGAAACTTGTCAAACGGGGTTTATAAATTGTATATATGTTTGTTTTAATCTACTATAATTCAAAAGTATTTTTATGTGAATCCCTGGTGGACTTTATGATTCGATAAACGTCAAGGGCCTAATTATTCAAAGTCAAAGCTCGATAACATGATCAAAACAAACAATTGCCTCAACAACCGACAGAATAAACGAAATAAATCGGATCAGTCAATCTGACGAAACGTTCGGCAGGCGAGCGCGGCCCGGGAGACGGAGGAGTGCCGGGTGGTGTTTGCGGAGTTGGTGCGTGAGATCCAGCGGGCACAGGAGGAGCTGGTGCGGACCGTCGAGGAGAGGCGCGGCCAGGCGGAGCGCCGGGCCCTGGGCCTGGTGGCGGCCCTGGAGCGGGAGATTGCAGAGCTGCAGCGCCGCAACGCCGACCTGGAGAACCTGGGCCGCACCGACCACATCCACTTCCTGCAGGTGAAGTCATGTGACCGGTCGGTTTGATTGATGTTACGTGAGAGGGTGTCAACGTAAAAAAAAATGTACTCATTTCAAATCCTATTCACGTCTAGATTTAATAGGGGTGGCACTTGGGGGCATGTGCCCACCCAGCCCCCCAACCTGGACACGCCCCTGGTCAAAAGCCACTTGTGCTGTTGTGTGTTCAGATAACAGCACACACACACACACACACACACACACACAAAACAGCTTTTAAAAACATAAATTCATAAACTACCAAAATACCATATTACATAAAATATACATGTCCGAGGTAGATCTAAAGGAAGGCCTAAATACTTTCAAGATGTTTGCCAGTTACCATATAGTTATGATCTGAAGCCTCAAATACTAAGACGACGTAAACTCAAATAAATCAGTACACACAGAAGGAATAACAAAGCATGTACACGGGGCCTTGAATTCTTGGAAAGAGTCTCCAATTTCCTTTCATACTCTATTTATTCTGTTGTACTCATCTGCTCCACTCTATTATCTACTGATACTTGTTCTGAAAGGTGGTATAAATAAAGTTTTTCCCTCTAGAGTTTCCCAGCGTTCAGTGCGTCTCCGATCGTGAAGGACTGGTCTGGAACCAGCGTTCCGACGGACACCAGCATCGGAACCATCCGCAGGGCGGTTGCTAAGCTACAGACCGTGCTCAACGCAGAGATAGACAAGCTGGCAGACAGCGGTATGAGCCTGTCTATCTGCGTGTCTGTCTGTCTGTCTGTATCATGCAGTTGACCATGACATTAAAATGTCTCTGTTGTGAGAATAATAAGCCTGTCTTTTTTTATAGAGATCAAGAAGCTGGGGACTTACACAGGTGAGTTTCTTCAACGTGTATCACTTTAGTTTTCTTTTAATCAAGTCATGTGTCATCTTTATATTGTTATTTATTGACTTTATTTTAAAATGTTTATCTCTTCAACTTTGTATTCCCGTTTTGCACTCTCTCAATAAAGTCTGAACCTCTCTGTGACCCCCAGCTGACCTGACCCTTGACCCTGACACAGCCAACCCCTGGCTGCAGCTGTCCCAGGACCGCCGGCAGGTGCGCCACCTGGGGGCGTGGCAGGACCTGCCCGACAACCCCCACCGCTTCGACACGGTGGTCATCGTCCTGGGCCGCGAGGGCTTCGCCACCGGGCGCCACTACTGGGAGGTGACGGTGGGCGAGAAGGACGACTGGTACCTGGGCGTGGCCAGGTCCTCCGTCAAAAGGAAGGGCCGGATCTCCGTCAGCACCGCCCAAGGCTACTGGGCGCTGGCCATGAAGAAGGGCCAGGAGTACCGCGTGTCCACCGCACCCCCCTCCCTGCTGACCCTTGACCCGCGGCCCAAGCGCGTGGGCGTGTACGTGGACTGTGAGGAGGGCCAGGTGTCGTTCTACGACGCAAAGGCCCGGAGGCACATGTACACGTTCTGGGATACTTTTGGAGAGAAGGTGTTCCCCTTCTTCTACCTGTACTGCTGCGACAAGGCCTCCGATACCATGGTGATCTGCCCGGCCGGCCACAAGGCCGCCGCCCTCAAACACGCCTGAGGGCGAACGGGCTCGCGGAAAAGAACTGTATGGAGGAAAAACTCTTTTACATTTCTTAACGTGTTGTTTTAAAATGTACTTGAAGACTATGTTTCTGATCGTATTCAATTGTGTAAAGTTGTGATGGTGCGTTACAAAATGTATACATCTTGCTTTTTATTAACTATTTCCTGCAAAACGACTGCAAAACTTTAAAGTGCTAGCAAAAACTATTTTTCAAAAGTGAGCGGTTACACTTTTTCTTTATTAGCGTCATACTAACTTAGGCATATTATTTAATTTTCATCTATTTCAGAGTATTTTCTCTATTTATACCAACTTATATTTTAGAGTGTATTTTATTTTATTTTTATTTCGCCAACATTTTTAGGTTATTTGTAATTTCAAACATTAAGTCACACTTCGAAGAGAGTTCATTGTCATTTTGGAAACCACTCTTTTAGGTTTCCATTCTCAAACTGGATGTCACTACAGGAGCAACTGTCTGTAATCTGATCGCCGATCCAATCAAAATGAAGTATAAACATCGTCTAGACTTTCAGCCCTGTGGCAGATTTTCCTGTTAGTCGTCATACCTTCCGAGATGAACAAAGTGTGATTTTATCTTATTACACAATCATATGGGGTGCTTCTTCCTCCTATGTCTATACAAGTGATATAGAAACATCCATTTCAAGATGGAGGACTTGAGGAAAATGTGTTTTCCTTTCAATAAAAATGGCATTGCCTAATGTGAAGTTTTGTTTAATTTAAAAGTCCTCGGTCACATGCCCTCACATTACTTATATCCTCTCCTCCCTCCACTGGCTTCCCATTCATGCCAGGTTCGATGTTATGGTGCTAGTACTACTTAACCCTAACCTATGAAATCCTGCACAGATTACTATGTATGTCAATGATGCACTCCTAACCCTCCCTGGAAGGAGGGATCCCCCACTCTGCCTTTCTCCTCAAGGTATCTTCCTCGATAATGTAGAGACTTTTCTTGCCCTTTGGGGGCCAAGAGTTTGGGGGGTTCATAAATATATTGCCTGTACAGCACTTTGAGA
>JAOPJO010000061.1:9998650-10011580 GCA_027123675.1 Molva macrophthalma | reverse complement strand
CTCTCTCTCTCTCTCACCCTCTCTCTCTCTCTCTCTCTCTCTCTCTCTCTCTCTCTCTCTCTCTCTCTCTCTCTCTCCCTAACAGCCCCTCTCTCTCTCTCTCTGACCTTGATGTGACCATCCCCAGGTATGTCGGGGGTCCCTGACTGCTGCATCTGTCTGGGGGTCCTCACCCGGCCCGTCAGCCTCCCCTGCCGCCACGCCTTCTGCCTGGCCTGCATCGGGGGGTACTGGAGGCTCAACGACGGTTGCTGCCAGTGCCCCTTGTGCAAGGCACTCTTCCCCGTTAGACCTGACCTCAAACCGCCACCAGACCACCCTCTCCCCCCCCCCTCGGACGGCCGCACGCCGTCGGAGCCTTTGGAGGCCGGCGAGGTTCCCTGCGACGCGTGTTCGGTCGGCGGGCGCCGTCCGGCCGCGGCGGCCATGTCGTGTTTGGCGTGTCTGGCGTCGTACTGCCCGCTGCACCTGGAGCCGCACTACAGCGACGCCCAGTTGTGGCGCCACCGACTGGTCAGCGCCGTGAAGAACGCGGAGCGGGACGGCACCGCGTGCCGGCACCACGGGAGAACCGTGGACCGCTTTTGCCGCAGCGACCGGACGTGTATTTGCAGGATGTGCGCCGACACGGATCACCGGGACCACCGCGTCGTGCCGATCTCCAAGGAGGCGGACAGGGCGAAGGTCGGGAAGATTTCGCTGCCGCAAATTCACCGAAATTACAAATGACAGATTCTGTGTTTTAAGCACTCGAGATTTTGTTCAAAATCATTTTTTTATTCGAATGTAATTAATGCATTTCACTGTTACAATGTGATGGTCAATATTAGGAACATTTTGTACACAACTGTAACTGTTATTTGTATTATTTGTATTTGTTTTTCCTCATATCATTCAGTATGGACAATATGCGCCTCTTCTCTGCAGGCGAAGCTAAATCAACGGCTGTTGAAACTCACGCGGACGATTCAGGAGAGAACATTACAAGTTGGGAACGCCAGAAGGTCCCTGATGCTCCGCAACCGCAGAACCGGAGATGATCTGGGCGAGGCTGAGAGTCTGGGCGAGGCTGAGGGTCTGGGCGAGGCTGAAGGTCTGGGCGAGGCTGAGGGTCTACTCAAAGACCAGGAGCAGGAAATCCTGGACCTCCAGGAGAGAAAGACAGACTTGGAGGAACTTTCTCAAAGGGCGGATCCTCTGAGCTTTTTACTGGTCTGCTTACATCTTCAACTTTCCACTTCCAAGAAATACCAATATTTATAATTGTAGGCCTATTAAGTATTGTAACTCATTTCCTCTTTCTCTTTCCAGAAATTTCTACACAAGTGTTCACCGTAGATACAAGGAAATTGCAAAGAAGATGACTGAAGAGGAGGGAGCTAATTTGTTTAGCTAATAACATAGTTGCGATCAACCCTAGCTCATGTTTTTACACTATGTTTTATGTCATGTTTTAATGTTGTAGATGTATGTGTACAAATAACACAACACTGAGGTGGTTTATTCACATTGCATAGTTCTATTCATCACTAATTGCATGCGATTAATCATTAATTCACGTACCCAGAATGCCCCAGAAAGTGAACATAATGTTACAATTTTGTTGTGACGCAACCATACAACATAAACCACAAATGTGTTTTTGTATATGTTATTTATTTGTTTAGTAAATTATTTATGTATGAATAATTTTTGGGACGGATAGTTTGGAATTAAGTAGAATGTGTCAGAAGGCCTATCAAACCTATGGTATTTAAAGAATTAATATGTAAGGTACCCCAATAAGACCCATGAACTGTTTTCCTTGAAGTCGTGCGTTTGTCTTCTTGCTCTGGTGAAATAAAACTGAAACTTGGATCAGACCATTGAATCCTTTAATATATTTAGTATATTGTAAACCACAAGATGGCGGCACATGGGCACAGTAATTGTAGCGTGTTGTTCCTCATTCTGGTATCTTTAATTTTGAGTTAATTGGTTCATCAGGGTTCATAGAAGGATTGTCTTGGAGGGGGTGATAAGATAGGTAGGTAGGTAGGTGAAGAGGATATTAAGAAGATAATGGATCTGGTGTGTTTAGGATTATTTATAGGTTTCTATTACCCAGGTGATAAAGGTAGGTGGGACCAGTCTACACTCTTATATTTGTAATGCAAACATTAAGCAAATGATGCGTCGGGTCATCGAACTTTGATCGTTGAAGGGCCTGACGTACCTGATGAGGAGGAGACGAAACTTAAGTATGGGAAGAGCATTTATACGGAAATGAAACCAAGAGCGCTTTTTCACTGTAGATATAAAAGGAATACTCCCTGTCCCTGTAGTGCACTGCAAATGAAAAGGGAGAGTGACAATGGAAACTGAGGGATATGCATATATTCATAGGAACAACCAAACAGCGATAAATAATGAAAGGTAATCGTACCGTTACATGAAGTCGCATTGCTAATTTTATACTGCGTTTATTGCAAAATTAGGCTACAATCTTATTTCCTGTAAAGTTTCATCTATAGAATGCAAATTATCAGCGTTAGGCTACCATTAGAGAATAAACAGAAGCCACAATTGGTGAAGTTATATTTTCGACACGTCTGCTAAATTTAGATTGTTCTTATAAAAAGTAGTGACATGTCGTCCAAGTCTGAATAACAGCGACTGAGAGAACACGGTAAATACAGCTCGTTGTGCCCTCCGCTCTCAAAATGATTTAAAGAGCCAGTGAACCCAAACCTTTTTTGTTGTTGTTAACGTCGTAATATGTCTCATCGTCTGATCGTCATCATAGAAAGCTATTGCAGTTTTGGACTGTTACTGGAATGAGACCCGAATTAAAAACAAAATGGGGAAAATCCTATGTTTTTGCCATTCTCCGCAAAACACAATGGGAACGTTCCTCTCTGCTGCGAACGCAGGTGGCGTTCATTTCGTGACGTCTGAGTGCCTTTTCCAAGGTACTCAGACGTCACGACCAAGGGGCACCGGCGGCGCGGTGTGGACGTGTGGGGCTCTGTCTGGGCAGTGGTTGACTGCGCAGTCCGAGAGGAAGTTGAGCTGTTCGGACACTTAGTATAACGCCACGGGGTGTGTGGATGGTGAAGCTCCTTCTGAGAAGCGGTTTATTTAATGTCCGTGTCCGAGTGAGGGTTAGGCTTCCCGGACACCGATAGTATAACGCTACGGTGTGTGGCGGAGTTAATATACAACATCGATCATTATAACGCTCATTTAAAACGTCGGTGCAAAAAGATATATATCAAAAAGTTGGCGTGGGTCCTAACTATGTGGAAAACACGCCCCCCTCTTTCCTAAAACTCAACCCAAAACGCATTTTTTATAGGGTTCAAATTCCAGTGTGTACATAATAGAGTGCGTCATTGCGGTCCTATTTAATCTATTGTGTTGATGTTATAAAAGGCCTATACAAATAGGCGTTTTAAGAACCCGTTTTTTTATACTAATACTTATTTGTTATTATGTAATGTGTTCATTTTGGTTGCATCATTATTACCATAATTATTAGCCTATCATTACTAATACTATATTCGGTATGTCTTGGTGGTCTACTCCATCATCGTCATTATACTTATGAACATAGTTCGGTAAAGCATCGTGTCGTGGTGTTATCATATCTAATATCATCATTCATAATAATACTAATATGTATATTTTCGGTACAGCATCATGTCTCTGCGCTCTATTCCGGACCCGTCCCGTTCCCCGGAGCCCTCCGGTCTGAGCGTCCCACTGGAGAAGCACCTGAGCTGCCCCATCTGCATGGACCTGTTCGTGGAGCCTGTCACCACCTCCTGCGGCCACTCCTTCTGCAAGCGCTGCCTCAACTGCAACGCCATCTACAACGACAAGACCTGCCCGCTGTGCAAGCATTACCTCACTCGCATCCCCGAGGTCAACATAGTGCTGAAGGGCCTCCTGCAGGAGTTGGAACTCGCCCGCCGGGAGGCCAGGAGCCAGAGAGCCAATGAGTTCATCAGGAACCCCGGGGAGGTGGCCTGCGACGTCTGCACGGGGCCCAGGGCCCGCAAGGCCCTGAAGTCATGCCTGGTGTGTCTGGTGTCGTACTGCCAGGCGCACCTCGAGGGCCACACCAGGACGGGCCGGCTGAGGGGCCACAAGCTGGTGGAGCCTGTGGAGAACCTGGACGACAGGGCCTGCGCGGAGCATGGGCGCCCCCTGGAGCTCTACTGCCGCGAGAGCGGCCGCTGCATCTGCGCCGTCTGTGTGGAGGAAGGTCAACAAGAGGTCGTTTCCATGGAGACGGAGTGGGAGGCAAAGAAGGTGACGGACGGAGAGCTGTGGAAGACCTCACATGAGTTTTAATGTTGTCATTTTTTTGCCATTAGTCGCTTTAATCCATAGTGACTTTCAGAGATATGCCATTCAGGAGTACGTGGGGGGTTAGGACATCTGGCTCTACGTTGCTTTCAGGTGGACTATGGAAATGGGGAAAGCCCTTGTATTTGCAGTATTATGAATGTTATGAGCTGGTCGGTGGCTACACTATTTGTAACCTGGGGAAAGTTACCGCATATCGCCAAAGGTGTTGCCAAAGAGAACGAAACAGAAATCTTTGAGAATACCACTTTAAATAATATTCAGTTAAAGCAAATCAGTTCGGTACAACATTGACCTTGAAAGCTCTTGAAGACTACTATCAGTATTGAGCAGGAAGTGACGATATACTCTGGCTTCATATGGGAGTCATTATTTTGATGTTTTGCTTTCTCCCTGAAGGGCCAGCTCATCCACCACAAGGGGGAACTTTGGCAGAGGATCGAGAAACGAAAACACAAGTTAAAGGAAATGCGTTCATCTCTCAAGGGTTTCCAGGTGAGGACAGTAATGTATTTTAAAGGAGTGATCTTGGAATATAACTTACAAATTTTGTAGTGGACTTGGAATTGTGTTGCTTCCTTAGAAATGTTGTCACTGTAATATTTTTTGATCCTAGGCTTCGATTGTTCTCAGTCATGTGTAAATTGCTTTCAATCCAATTACAACGGGCAAACAACAAAGTAGTCTGACATTTTCTGATCTGAAGTATGTTGTATGGTTTTAGTGTGTGGTATAGGCTACTGGACAGAATAATGAACAAAAGAAATGGTCAAAATAATAATCACGGTTCCCTTTTTCTTCCTTTGTGTTTCTTTTAGGACCACTTACGAAGCGAGTGTTTGGATATCGATGGCGTTTTGTCATCTGTCATGTCCTACGTGGAGAAAGCTAAGAGACATGCTCTCTCGCCCATGGATGAGAAGAGTCTGGCGGTGGAGAAGCAGGCCAAGGCAGTGACGGAGCAACTCAACGACGAGATCAAGGAACTGCGGAGGAACGTCTCAGACCTGGAGCGCATTTCCGACCTGGAGGACCATGTTGACTTCTTACAGGTGACCGAGGCTGTTTTGTGTAACTATAGCTCAGTGGGTGTTGTTCATTGTGTCTGATTAAACCCATACAGTAAAGTCAATGACAAAGAATTATTACACTTCTTTTTTTGTTTACTCCTCTAGACTTATCCATCTATCCAGGACCTAGACAAGGAAAACGACATAACAGAGATGGCACTCGATGTGTCCGTCTACTTCGGCACCTTCCGAAGTATCGTAAAAAACATGCTGGATGACATTCACGACAAATTGGAGCTAGTGACTCCTATCGGTAAGAAAGTTGTTGGAAGATTAGCCTATGAGAAGAGAAATAACTGAATTGAGAAGTTAATTTAATTATTCTGATTTCCCTGCACAGAACTACAGAGGATCGTGAAGTTTGCAGGTAATTTTACCTTTTTGTATTATTCTACTCCAAGTAAGTTTGTTGGGGTATTTTCTAATTGAAGAATTAAAGGCCCTGTTAGCATTGTTAGTTAGTTAGTTGTGTTAATTGGTAGTTAACACTGAAATCCTGATACCTGCCTGTAACATGCAGAGAACACCACCTCTTTGAGGAGTTCTCTCTCCTAGTGGATAAAGTTGGAACGGGATACCAGAATTTATTTTTCGGCAGGACTGAAAGACCCTTGTTACTGACCAAACACTCTCAGATATATCAGTGATGGCTGTCAGAGTATAGACCTATTTAAATCTTATTTTAACAAATAAACATCACCTACATTGTCTTCAAGGAATACAAGAGGAATAAAGAAGGTATGGAATGGGGCCTGCAACATGATTAACATTATTGGTTTGCTTCTAAAGAATATGTTCATGTTCATCAAAGTTGCAATCTCGAAGATTTTCATTTAAATGAATGTCTGTGGACTCACTATCACCGAATGAGGTTACACAATGGTGATAGAGCCTATGGCCCCCCTGATGAAAGCCCATTGCATTTGCAGCATAATGAATGTTATGAACTAGGTGTCCCTTTGTGGATCTCAGGGGAAAATTAGGTGTCGCCAAAGTGAACAAAACGAAAATCTTTGATATTACCACTTTTACCAACTAATTCAAAGTACAACAAGGAACACAATGGAAATAAGTCCTGTGACTTTTTGTGATCTCCTTGATGCTCTTTTAAGAGAATGCACACTTTTAATTGTGCATGTACATTGTTGTTGCAACCATGTACTTTTCCTTTTAAAGTGAATTGCGGAAAAAATAAACCAAAAAAAAGGATTTAACTAACTAACTAGCTAGCTAGCTCACCAGCTAACCCACTAATCAAAAAATTGTGTTTGGCAGTGGACGTGAAGCTAGACCCGAGCACCGCTCACCCACGCTTAATCGTATCCGCCGATGGCAAGGAGGTACAAGATGGCCTCAAGTTTCAGGAAGTACCAGAGGATCCTCAGAGGTTTGACCTCTACGCTAGCGTCCTCGGCCGGAACCCACTGACCTCCGGCAAGGCCTACTGGCAGGTTGCCGTCGGCGACAAGGTAGGGTGGGATCTAGGCGTAGCGTCGGTGGACTCGCAACGGAAAGGGAAGCTTGTGTTTGAACCCAACACAAACTACTGGGTTCTAGTGCATTACGATGACCAGGACTACGCGGCCATGACGGCCCCGCCCCAACAGCTTGCCCTCAAAGCGAAGCCCAAGATGGTGGGCATCTTCCTCGATTACGAGGAGGGCCTCGTGTCCTTCTACGACCTGACGTCTTCGTCGCACATGTTCTCGTTCACGGCGTGTTTATTCAGCGGCGAGCTCCGCCCCTATTTCAGTCCTCATAATGAGACAGACGAAGACAAAGCGCGGCCCCTGGTCATCTCTGCGGTGTAGGACCAGCGGTGGACTGACTAGTACTATGGCAGTGTGTTTTACCAGTTCTAACAAATATATATATAAACATAGAAAATACACATAGGTGGTTTTCAAACTCCCAACCCATTGGTTGGGAGTTGGGGATCATTTGGTTGCGGGACATATTCAATACAAAATATATAAGGATGAGTTTCATTAGTATGTTTGAAGACTGAAACCTGGAATAGTGTAATGATGAACAATATACATAGAGAAATATTAATGATCACTTTGGTAATGGTAATGAGAAAAAGCAGTGGTGGGTTAAGGCATTAAAACGCATGGGAACCCTTCCTCTACATCAACCCCACCAATCTGTGGTCAAGCCAGGTCTATGGTCATAATGCCTTAATGTCTTATTTTTTCGGGATTGGGATTTCAATATACAATTCTCATGCATTTTTTCAGCTAATGCAGTTTTCTTTGTCTAACATGCATGAAATGTGACTTTGTATATTCCATTCTGCATTGTATAGTAAATGATTTGGGAATTTCCTTAATAAAATAAATATCAATGATTGTAAATAGTTTGTTGATCTTTTATCTCAACACCCACATTAAATAAGCTTGATGTGTTAGCTTTTAAACATACAACAATCATATCATGCGACAAACGACATCAGTTGATTTTAAAATATTTTTTTATCCAAGTGAAGTATTGTACTGGAAACAATCAGCAATGAATTCTGTGATTTTCGAGTAGTCTCCTACTTCATTTTAAGACCATATCCAGTTATGTTTAGTTCGGTTTAGAAAATATTACTTTACTTTGTTTCTTCTCACTCCATCTGGTAGAGAATGTTGTGTCGCAACAGAATTGGACTAAATGAGAGTTATGGCGTGATGTGGCTAGATTGACGTACAAAGACACTTTAGCGGTAGACATTTCAGATTTTCCCTTTAAATGTCCAGCACCACGACAAAAACAGTGAACTATCGAAAGTCATTATTGTTGTCTCTTGTTGTGAGGCGTCACAAACGAGAGGATTGGCAAACTTAGAAATTTGAGATGGTGAACACTTATTCATCATCGTCGTCATCGTCGTCATCATCGTCATCATCATCATCGTCGTCATCGTCATCATCATCGTCGTCATCATCATCATCGTCATCATCATCATCATCATCGTCGTCATCATCATCATCATCGTCATCATCATCATCATCATCGTCATCATCATCATCATCATCGTCGTCGTCATCTTCATCATCATCATTATCTGGGTCTATTTTACCGGACAGCACATCTTCGACCCACTGTTCCAGTTCATCAGCTGTGGGCATGTCGTCCTGGTCGTCCATTTCCATCCACACACTGTCGGCCTGTGAGAGGAGACACCAGCCAATAAAGCTATAGGAGCACACTTAAGTACAATGCAGACCAACTCTGAGGAATCCTACGTTGGGGGACTCATATCAAACATCTTTATACCTTAGACCTCAGTCACTTAGTAAATCTTATTAATTTATTAACCAAAGTCTAATTAATACATTTATTTCGGGGGAGGGGGGGTTACATCATGTATGAACTGCATAAGAAGGAGATCTTACATCCTCCACATCAACCACACCAATCTGTGGGGAACCCAGGTCGATGCCGAAGGTCTTCTCCCAGTAGGGCACCAGCTGAAAAGGACAAGATCAGAGGTCAGCTGAAGGATAACAGGGAGACACATCTAGCATTAATTAGCAATACAAATGTGAATACGATCATATTATCTAATTGGCAATAATCTGAGTTCCTTATCCTAGTGGGAGCCCCAAATGTTTTGGAGCATATTTTGTCAAATGGGAATATTCTCTAACAAGGCCAAACAATATTTAATTTTCAGATTAAACAGTGATCCTGGTCGTACCAGGGGGAAGTTGTCTGGGTCTATCCAGATGATGCTGAGGTTTGGGTTGTCTGTGTTCTCACGAGCCACTTCCTTCAGAATCTCCAGGAATTCATAACCATCTAGGTGCAAAGGTCAAAGGTCAGGTAGTCAACTTGCCAGCCTGCGGTTTCATCCAGCAATGTAGTTCATTTTTGCAACTTATTACACTTTTAGAACTTGAGGTAATTAGAGAAGCTGTGAGTTCTTGAATCTTTTATCAAGAATGTCTTGATAACAACAGATGCAACCTTCTTTGAATAGATTAATACATTTCATTATTTGTTTTTCATATAATCATAGAAATGTTACCACTAATGAAAGAACTACTGATGTACCTGTTCCTATTATTGCTCTTATTGTCATGTCCATACTGTACCTGGGTCGTCCTCTTCGGCGAAAGCAACAATGTGCTCTCCATCAATGTCGTCCTCCTGTTAACGAGAGAACGTGATTAGAGAGGGGTCCTTCAAGGCAGCCCCTCACCACCCCTGCAGTTTACCATAGGTATTACGGAGAGATTCACACTTCATACCCAGATCTCATACATGCTGTGGGGCTCAAGTTTCCTCAAGGTGGGCCTGGAAATGAAAGAAAAGACTAATTATAGTTTAAAACATTTGTGAATCATTTTTGTACGACCATAACATTACGGGAGTATACAGTCATGTGATGGGTCGGGTACCTGTCATGCTCCTCAATGTAACTGACGAGCTCATCTTCAGTGTAAGGCCTGCCGGGAATAGACACTGCCTCCTCCATAAAAGGCTCGTATAAGTCCACCTCGTTCAGTTTCAGCTTCAGCTTTTTGCCGATCTGACAGTAAGAGATAATGCACAATAGGTCGCTCAAACAAGAATGGTCAAGCTACTCCAGTTGTTGTTTTTTAAGAAACTATGTCACAAGGTTTTTTTGCAGCTATACCAATTTTGAGTTTCTGTTGTATGTTGATATGAATTTTAAGGAGCATATGCATGTGATTCGCTTTGTTATTCATTGAGTTTCCATCCTAAACACTGATATTCAAATGTAAAATGATTAAATGCCCACCCTGGGGTCGAAGGTGGCGAAGAATTTAATAAATGGGTGGAACTCCTCAGCTGCATCTTCATATTCAACATAGTCTGAAAGAAGGGAAAATAATCCATCAGGAAGATTAGCATCAGAAACTAATGGGGAGGTTTTCAATATCGGTAGCTTAGTTGGAGTATGAAAAAACAAATACGAACAATAACTTTTGACAGAGTCAACCTACGGGGAGATTTCTCGCTTTTGAAGTATCCGACGAGCCTGATGACCTCGTCCATGTTGTGGAAGCCCTTGAGCTCGCGGTCGTTGTCAATGATCTCCACAGGGTCTTCAATCACCTACGCATCGCAAGAGACAATCCGAATCACACGTTTTTCCATCACAACAACTACAAATAAAACCCAGGCTAAAAGGGCTAAAAGGCAAACGGTCAAAATTCGAGACTAATGACTTCAACGGTCAAACATTTCTGAGAGTTTGCCCCAGAACCTTAATATTTCCTTTCACTTAAACCTACAGCTGTACAAGCCCCATCAGCCTATCAGTGGTTCCTCAGTGCTGTGGGACATATCTCTGGCTGAGGAAGTACTCACATCATAAAGGAACTCGACCAGAGTGTCAGCTGCCAGCTCTCCATCGTACTCAATGATCTCATCGTCAGCGAAGATGTAGATGCTCTCCACTTCATCCAGACCTGAGGAGAAGAGAGAGGAATGGCATTAACAGCTGGAAATCAAGTTGCAATTTTCCATTGCTTATTGACCAGCATTGAGTCACATGTCATTGTCACCTCTTCATCATATTGAAGTCAAATTCATATTAATGTTGAGGACAAATAACTTTAAATACTGGGTGTCTTTTTTCACTTACATTTTGAGAACATTTCATTTTGTCAGATAAAATGCACTGCAGTAGCTTATCTGTTCTCAGGTGATTGTTTATCAGACAATAACCCAGTCACCGCTCTGTCCCACCACTAGAGGGCAGCAGAGTTTTGTAAATGTCTTGCCTTCTCTGTATGCATGGTCCCAGATTCCTGATTGCAACACAGTTTTCAGTTCTGACATTTTCAACCCAACACTTGTGTTATTAGTTTTCAACACAACTTAAAAATGTACATCCCTTTAAGCACAAAATGATTATTAAATATATGTTATATTATTTATTAGAAAAATTAAAAGTGTTGCAACGTTTTGGTTTGTTATTTTCAATCACATGAAAATAACAAACCAAAAAGAGACGAAACAAGGTGTCATCCTCAGACGGTCTAGACTCACCAAGCGTCTTGGCCACGGACTTCTGCTTCTTGGCGTCCAACAGTCCAAAACCAATGTCCTCATCTTTCAGGTCTTCCAGAACCTGGGCTGCAAGCTGGAGAGAGCGAGGGGGCATGGAGTGAGTAACAGAGATGATAGGTCGGTACAAACAGGAAGGTGAACATGATGTAATTACATTGTATTAGTGTTTTTGTCATTTTGAGCCATTTTGTTCTTACATATATGTTTTTGCGTATGTATATTTTCCATACATTTTGTGTGTATATGTGCATATTTTATTTGTATTTTATAGGTTTATTCCCGGCTGTATTTTGTTGTTTCTATTTTTTTACTTATGTTTTATTTTCTACGTTCTACTTTTTAAAATCATTCTCCTGTATTTTGTGACTCCTTTTGTGAAATACAATTTCCATTAGAAATAATAAAGTACTCTGAATTTAATAAGGTTAATGAATAAATAAGAAGTATTCTGTATGGACCACCTCTGTGGTAACTATAGTCCTACGACCAGCACTATGTTATTATTACACTGACTATATAATTGCAATGAGAATTGAGTGCTTAGGATTCGTGTGCCTCATCAAGCTCTTTAGAGACTGTAACTTGATAAAAGGCTGCGAATAAACTAGCATGACACTGATGAAATCAAGTCCTCTCTTTGTACCCAAACCATTTAACTGTCCTGAACTAAAGGTGAAATATAAACATATTTATATTTGTATCGTATTCACCCTAACCCCTGGCATTCCGGCTCAAATCCAAGGCCTTAAAAGCAAAAGCCCTTGGACTGCTGCCTTGCACTTTCTAAATCGGAGTGAAACCCAAGCCCATGATTGACATGAGGCATGACCAATGTGAAACCAGAGTTGATGATTGACAGCTCTCATAGCCAATGTGGGAGGAGAAGCACCAGAGGGGCTTAACTCGAGCCGGCCACCTCCAGTGAGAGAGACGCAGCGACAGGTGTTGTGCGAAAAAGAAGACGGGCGCTCGCAGAGTTAGCAAACTTAAGATCTGCACAAGCTTCTATGCACATACATGATATGCACAGACATGTGGGTACACACGCACACACACACACACACACACACATACACACACACACAGGGGCTGGTCTTGCTCACTTTTTCAATACAAACTAGCACAAATCTCTGTGTACTCAGAAGTTATCTTGAACTTGATCTGAACCAACTCCCTTATCTTAACGGCACCCAAGGTTGCCCCAAGCCACGTTCACTGTCCTTGGACGAGTTAGGGTCCTAAAGTCCTCCACTGTGGTACGCCCTGCCACAGCACACTCAGTCACCACAGGGGGGCAGCACCGCAGCCAAAGCTGCTGCCATAGTTAAAAAACCCAAATGCAGGACCGGTGTGTTGGTTGTGGTTCTTCTGGTTCTGTGGCCGTGCTGGGAGGTTCAAACCACTGGAGGAGTCAAGACCAAACTCACGGGGGGGGGGGGGGGGGGGGCGGGGGCGGGGGGGGAACCAGCAGAAC
>JAOPJO010000061.1:9879736-9880986 GCA_027123675.1 Molva macrophthalma | reverse complement strand
GGGGGGGGGTCGATCCACGCAGCAACAATGGCAGTCTGTCTTTTACTGGGATAATGGACAAGCCACACTCCCTCAGGTCTGAGAGGCCGTTCCTATTGATTGCCCTGCTCCTCTTCTCAGAGCCCCCTCCCTCTCCTAGTCCAATCAGGAGTATATGGTTATGACCTCGCTCCCTCCACCTCGGACCAATAGGACGCGCTCTAGGCCCTCCGTCAGAACCTCCAGGAACTCCATATCTGGTCACCAGTCAAGAACCTTTCACTCAAACCCACAAAGTTAGTTCACATATTTTCTAACAGGATAGTTTAGCAGTGAGGGTGGTTGACTCCCAGCCGAAAAGGTGGAAATCTTCCTTGAGCAAGATGTCCTACTTACCCCTAGCTGCTCCTTAATGACCCGTCTATGTACTGCCTAACCCCTACCTGCCCCTTAATTACCTGTCAATGTACTGTCCAACCCCTACCTGCTCCTTAAGGACCTGTCTCTTTACTGTCTAACCCCTACCTGCTCCTTAAGGACCTGTCTCTGTACTGTCAAACGCCGACCTGCTACTTGATGACCTGTCTCTGTACTGTCTAACCCCTACCTCCTCCTTAATGACCTGTCTCTGCAATGTTGTGTTACTTTATTTAATAGTTTAATCATATTAATAATAATAAATAAATACAAATATAACAAAAAATGAACCAGCCAAGATGGCCGTCATTATGAATACATACCGGCCAAATGAAATTCTGGTTGGCTAATGGCTGGTAAATGCCTGCTAACATACATTTTGGTAATGTTCCCCTGTGCCAATAAAGCTCTGGAGACCTTGAATTGAAAGTGAAAGTAAAAGTAAAAGTGACAGTTGGTGAGGTCACAGTTGCGTTTCCAAGGATACAGTTCTCATCTCCCTCTGGGTTGCGGGGCGGTCCAGGCATGTTCAGCAGCACCAGCCGAGCATCATGGGACTTGTTGACTATCACCTCATTCAGCTTCACAGCCGTGTGCATCCGCCGGACGTTCGAGTGGTCCCTGAGAGAGAGAGAGAGAGAGAGAGAGAGAGAGAGAGAGAGAGAGAGAGAGAGAGGGGTATTGAGTTCTCTAAGTGGTCTCACAAGTAGTTCAATGTTAACTAAAGGACAAAAACGTGAATTAAAAGGTAACTAAAAGAGTTCAAGTTAAAGAAAAAGGACCAAAGTAAATCGACTGGTTAACTGAAGGAAATGTAAAGATCAAATGTAGTTAGAATAAGTTAATTAAATAAA
>JAOPJO010000061.1:9869736-9877236 GCA_027123675.1 Molva macrophthalma | reverse complement strand
GGCGCTGATGTCACTATCATGCTGGGAGGAGGAGGAGGAGGAGGAGGAGGAGGTAGAGACAGGAGAGAAGAAACAACACATACACCTCGACTTTAAAACTGAAAAAAGAAAGTGGTGTGCTGACTAAATGCTGAGAGAGAGGTAAGGGCTCAAACACAAAGGTCAACGTCTCTAAGCATCCATCATCATCATCATCATCATCATCATCATCATCATCATCCTCCGGGGCCCCAGCCTACCATCTCCACCACCTCCACCTCCGCCTCAATGCGCAGGTGGTACAGGAAGGTGGCCAGGTCCTTCTTCATCTGGATGGAGTTGTCCTCCATCTGGGCCACTGTGAAGATACGCATCCCACACTTACGCCACACCTGAGAGGAGGAGGAGGAGCAGGAGGAGGAGGAGGAGGAAGGGGACGAGGAGTAGGAGGAGGAGGAGCAGGAGGAGGAGGAGGAGGAGCAGGAGCAGGAAGGTGAAGAGGAGGTGGAACAGGAGGAGCGGGAGGAGGAGGAAGGTGGAGAGTAGGAGTAGGTAGAGGAGGAGGAGGAGGGAGAGGAAGGCGAAAAGGAGGCGGAGGGGGAAAGGAGAGGAAAAGGAGGAATAGAGGAGGAGGTGGAGAAGGGATAGGAGGAAGAGGAAGAGGATGGGATGAAGAAGGAGGTGAAAGAGGAGGAGGCGAGGAGCAAGAGAGGAGAACAATGTAACTTTTAATCATTTTTACTTAAGGAACTAGCAAGCTAATCAAATCTGATCAAAACAAGTCATTTGTCTAAATGAAGCATTCATGGAGGGAAAGACCCATCTTGTGTTATCATTCGTGCTAAACCAGCCAACGCTGAAACAGGCTTGTGCTAAACCGGCTAAGGCGCTCACCTTGTGCTGGCGCAGCAGGAAGGGCAGCAGCATTAGCATGCCCCCGTCGTGCACGATCCACCACACGTCGATGTAGCCCTCCGTGCACGGCTCGCTGTTGCAGGGGAACAGAGAGATGTTCTTGGGCACCAGCAGTGCCAGGTGTGCTGCCGTGGTAACGCGCACCGTGTCTGGAGGGCAGACCAGGGGCGCCGTTAGATCAGGAACGGATGCTGATACGGCTGATACTGGTCCGGTGGACTATCAGAAACTGCCCAGTGGACTGTTTCAACTGGACGGCTGATCTACCCATCATACAGCTGGGTGGACACTCCCACTTGGGATGTCATTTGTAGGTAGGTTTTGTAAACGGCGTGTGATGGGTGATCAACACTCAAGCCTGGTGTTTAAATTCCCACTTTTTAATAAATGACTACATCTCTCAAATAATGGTTTTCCGCCTGTCTATTTGAGTTTAAGTCTGTCTATCCCTTCATCTCGGTCTGTCTGTCTGCCTACCTTCCTGTCAGCCAGCAAGCCTGTCTGTCCTTATGTCTGTCTATCCCTCCATCTGTGTATCTCTGTCCGTCTGTCTGTCCTTCCACCTCTCCATCTGTCCGCTAATTTGTCTTGTCTATCGGCCTCTCTCCATCTGTCTGTCTCTCTCTTCGTCTCTCTCTCTCTCTCCTCATTCTGCATCCTCTCTCTCTCCCCCTCCATCCTCCTCCTCCTCCTCCTCTCTCCCTCCTCCTCCAGGGTGACTCACTGATGAAGGTCTTCCAGGACTGGGGGTCTTCGCTCTGCCTCCAGGCTTGCGGCCAGCCCATCACCACCGTGTTGGGGTTCATGCCCCCCAGGCCGCTGGACTGGATCATGTGACTGATGCCGTCGCGGGGCTTGTGGGCCACGATGCACTGGCAGAAGCCCTTCACGCGCTCCTTGTCCATCAGGTGCTTCAGGGTCTGGTTGTTGGGGGGGGGGGAGAGAAGGGAGAGAGACAGGAGGGGGGGAGAGGTAGAGAGCGGAGTGGGGGTGGAGGGAGATGGGGGGGAGATGGAGATATCCGGTTAACAACAGTTAACCGAAGGCAAATCAAAGCGAAAAAAATAAAGGAAAGAAAACAACAAAAAAGTGAGATATGAACATAAAAACAAGGTAGGTTAAAACATTTACAAAACGAAACTAAGCGTAGCATTAATGACCGAGAGAAGCCATACGCAGTCAAGACATCACTGACAATGCTTTATGATAGGCAGACGTAAACAGAAAGCCAGACAGAGAGACAAGACGGTCACAAACATCAAACGGCAGACAGAAGAACAGGCGGACACATCAACATACACAGATCCAAATGCTGACAGACAGACAGGCTGACACACAGACAGACTCGCAGACAGATCAACAAACCGATTTTCAGGCCGTCAGACACAGAGAAAGCCTGACAGAGCGACAGACATAACATATCAACAGACGGTGCAGCCCACCTGCTCAGCAGCCAGGGCCTCTCCGTAGCTATGGAGGAAGTTCCCACCCAGCACCGTGCCCACGATGGTCAGCCCCTTCCCGGCTTTCAGCTGGCTGGCGAAGGTCAGCAGCCTGGGGGACTTGACGTGGGCGTCCTCATCCAGCTTCAGAAGCACCAGGAGCTGGGGCCTATGCACACACACACACACACACACACACACACACACACACACAAGAACAATCACACACATACACAGACACACACACACACGCACACACACGCACACACACGCGAACAATCACACACATACACAGACACACACACGCACACACACGCGAACAATCACACACATACACATACACAGACAAACACACACACACACACACACACACACACACACACGCACACATACACACCGAAGGGTACTTAACAAACAGGAAGTGATGTTTGAAAGGCTATTAATGTTTGTGTGCATGTGTGTGTGTGTGTGTGTGTGTGTGTGTGTGTCTTCAGGGTGTTTAGGGTTTTGACTCATTTGATTTGATGAAAACGATCCCACTAAAGAGTTCCATAAGTAATGGTGCTATCAAATATTCATAAGTGAATAAAACATGAATAGGTGAATGGGTGAATTATTCAGAGTGAGAGCATCACTTATTCTGTGATGTATTTGTAGGGTCAGTTGCTTTAAACCAAAGTGACTGAGGGTATTTTAGATAGCCCTACTCTAGGATTCCTACAGGTAGACTGTAGACGTTGGGGATCGAACCTGCAACCACACCTTTATATTATTATATATTTAACCTTTAAATTTTACCTTTTTAATATTTCATATTCTACTTCCTTGGGAATTCCCTGCGACTTTTTCACTTTTGACGTAATGTTTTTTTTATTTTATAAAAGTACCATTAATTATTTTGATGTAACTGCTATGGCAATGTCAGTATTCATGTTCCATGCCAATAAAGCTGTGTTGAATTGACTGATATACAAGTTATGAAGGGTCTCTACCTCCAGTTCTTGGTGTGCGGTGGTCCCTCCTCCAGCCTCAAGAGGGCGTAGCGAGCAGCGCTGAGAGACAGACCACGAATACCATCACCCCACTCTTTCTCCGCTCTGAAACACACAAATATTACACACATTACACACACACACACATTACACATAACCCACATGCACACACATTACACACACACACACACACACATTACACACACACACTACACATAACACATAACCCACATGCACACACAAATTGCACACACACATATTACACACACACATTAGACACATATTACACACAGTACACACACACACATATTCCACACATTACACACTAGGGGCAGTGCATTTCCATGGAGACGCACCCATGATACTCAATGTATTTGTAGATCATGCCAGCGATCACCATGGCAACGATAGCGTAGTACCAGGAGGAGATGAACATGAGCGCCAGGCAGATGGTCATCCCCAAGAATGACAAGGACCTACACACACACACACAAAGACACACAGCTGTCTAATTAATATGAGTGGCGTGTGTGTGTACATACTAGTGGTAGTGGGTGAAGCAATGTATGTATGAATAAATGAATGAATGAATGAATGAATGAATGAATGTATGTGAGTGAGTGAGTGTGTGTGTACCAGTGGTAGTAGGAGAATCGAGGTCTCCAGTTGGGTGTCCTGAGGAGTGTCTGCAGAGCACAGGCCAGGTTCACAAAGAGATAGCACATCAGGAAGAACCTGTTGGGAGAGAGAGAGAGACAGACAGACAGAGAGAAACAGGGACCGAGAAAAGAGAGAGAGAGAGAGACATAGAGACAGAGAGAATTTGTATTACATTTGTTAAAATTCTCTTTACACCCTACAGCAATCAAGAAAATCAAATGCCCGGTAATAAGCCCTTTAATTCGGCCCAAAATTAAATGATTGGACAGGCTCCTGTGTCTACCTACCTACCACGTAGGGGTGGTATTTTTTCAGTTGGATACTTTCAAAATCTAGTTTAGTCCTGCTGGTTTCTACAAATTGCCTACCCTATCTTAAATGTATCTTTCACACCTTTATTGCCACCTGTTCGGTCAAACAAGCCTACAGAGACAAAGACGCAGGCCCACACACACTTGATGTATGTTATATGCAAAGGTCAGGGGTCTTACAGGGTTAAAGGGGAAAGGTCAGGGGTCTGTCAGCGTTAAAGGTCAGGGGTCTTATAGGGTTAAAGTTGAAAAGTCATGGATCTTACAGGGTTAAAGGTCAGGGGTCTTATAAGGTCAAAGGTGAAGGGTCAGGGGTCTTACATGGAGAGTATGGGAGCCACTAGGTCCAGGGAAGCGATGAGGATGCCCAGCTCAGCGATGCAGGCTGTCAGCAGTAGAGCCCAGGTAGGCTCTCCGTTAGCCTTGCCATGACCAAACACCTGCACATGTACACACACACACACACACACACACACACACACACACACACACACACACACACACATAAACACACACACCTGGACAATACTGTCACAATAAAGCTTATAGACTTTGCTTTATTTCTATTTTAGAACATAAAAAAGCGCGTTTGCAGAGTTAGACCACCCTGCTGATTAAACAATGACCAACAGACTTGCTGAATGTTTTCACAAATGATGAACGATTGGGCCTAATAAACTCACAGTATCCGGTGGTGGGAGGGTCTTCGTGTAAGCACCCCCCCCCCTCCCCCGCTATAAGGCTGTTGCCATGCTGTAAGGTATAAAACCCGCGCGCACCCGTTCCTCGGTCTAGTCCGTCTGCTGCAAGGCGGCCAAACTGACCGCGTGAGTAGCAAGCGGTTTAAGTTAACGGACGACTGACTTGGCTCAACCAAGGACAACTAAAGCGCGCCATTTGCTTCTTCTTACTCGGCTATCTTACCTTAAACATCACATTTCATTCGGTAGTATTTATTTGTCATACATTTCCCCCTCAAAAATGGCCAGTGGCCCGTTGACGGTGGGGTTGCTGGTGGCTCTGTGCTTAAGCGGCGCGGTCGACTGCAAGACCAAGAACACAAGGACGAGGGACATTAGACAGAGCGGCCAGTACCAGGTGTATCCAGACCTCCATGACATAGCGAAAGTTTCTACAGGTACGTGTTCAAGTTGTGCGTAAAACACGCGCGCACAAAGACGCACTGTAGACATAGTTTATAGTTAGGTACTAACTTCGTACTACTACATCGTTTAAATATTGTACGCCACCCACCGTCGTGCATCAACTTCTTAATGATTTAAGAGAAAGATGGAGATCCCCGTTTCAGAACGAAATTAAACCTTTGAAACCTTTGGAATTAAACTTTTTCTTTACAGGCGGTTGTTCAGAAAACGGTCGCTCTTACCGACTGAACGAGCGATGGGAGAAAGTCTATCAAGGAAACAATCTTGTGTGCACCTGCAACGGGGAAGAGGGAATCCACTGCAGAAGTAGAGTACAAGGTCAGTGAGAGAACGTGTCCATCATTACGCGCGGAGCGAGTCCTGCTTATTACAGCTCCAAACAAACACAGTCGTGTATCACATGACCGTTTCCACCGTTTTGTTTTGTCCGTCGTAGACCAGAACTCGTGCTACGATACAACCAATGCCCGAACTTACCGCTTGGGCGAGACTTACGAGCGGCCCAAGGATGGGATGATCTGGGACTGCACGTGCGTCGCAGCTGGCAGACTCAGCTGCACTATTGCAAGTAAGTAAGAAAACATCCCAGAACGGCGGTAATAGACTCCGAGACTTAAAGCTGCTATCAGCAATTTTTGCTGGCCCAATTTGTTTTCACTAAATTGTGTTTTAATTGAGTCTCATGGTTCTCTTGCAATCGGACCCATAGCAATGACCAGTAGTCAAACCAATACATGAGAACCAACCATCAAAACAAAATCAGCTGAACGCAGCTCTGAGATACTTAACATGTCTTTATTGTCGTTTGTAGACCGCTGTCATGAGGATGGAAGGTCGTATTTAATCGGCAACACCTGGCAGAAGCCTCACTCGAGCGGGGACTACATGCTGCAGTGCGAGTGTCTCGGGAACAACAAAGGGGAGTGGACCTGCAAGCCTGTTGGTAAGAGAAGCTCGTGTGATGCGGCGCCTTGGCGTGACCAGGCCCAACCCCCCCTCCCCTCCCCTCCCTACAGCCTTTTTTCAATATAGTATTCAAATATTCCCACGGCTGTAAAATAAAGGGTTGCAGTAAAGGGTGGGTGTGCTTAAAGCATGTTCTGATTTATAGAATGTGACCTATTACCAGAGATTGTTTCTTGTTGGTGCTATGGGCGTGCTAGACGATTTAGAATTATAACTGTCGCCCTCGCAACACAACGATACTCCCATATAGCTAGCCTACAGCTAGGACCAGACAGTACGGCACACGACATGAGCTATGTTCAATTGTACAACTGGTTTCCATTGCATACCCCTCAGAACCTTAACGTGGGATAGAGCCTTGGTCAAAACAATGAATTCATAATTATAATGATTATTATACATTCATGAGTAGGAGTAGTGAGTATACACTTTGGATACTTGGATACCGATTATTTGAATAATACGACACCAGCATGATGTTTTATCCGCTATTGGGGAAGCTGCGGGGTCTTCCAGAACAAACATGTCAGCTCATAGGGTTTGCAGTGAGGTGGTCGCTGCTCTACCACAGCTAGCATGAGACACACCTTGTGCTTCAGGGCGTTTAAGGAGCCAACTAGTTTGTTTCCATGCGACGTCTAGCCCCGTACTTAATAAACCATGTTACTGTGTCACATCCCATTGAAAATAGTGAGGTAGGTTTTACCTCCTTTTTACAAAACTTTTACAAAAAGTTGACAAACGTTTAAATGCTTAATTGCTGACTAGCAAAAAGGAAAAACATGAGATGATATCCAATAGGGGGCAGGCGGGTTAATCCATTAACAGGCATTCACTTACGAAGCAAATTAATCTTTGATTATAATTATACATTTTTCGATTGAAAAAGGTTTCTATTTGGTACAATATAATATCTAGTTATCTTTAATAGTATTTAGGATCATCTTTCCCACTGAGGAGGGCCTCAATGAGGGCGCGGCCCCCCCCCCCCCCCCCCGGGGGGGGGCCCCCGCCGGGGCACGCCCCCGCCCCCCGGGCGCCCGGGGGGGGGGGGCGAACGCCCCACAGG
>JAOPJO010000061.1:9837187-9849315 GCA_027123675.1 Molva macrophthalma | reverse complement strand
CCCCCCCCCCCCCCCCCCCCCCCCCCCCCCCCCCCCCCCCCCCTAGCCTAATGTACGCTAGTCTAGGCTGCTAGGCTGTCTCCCGGGTAACAATCATGATGTGAAGACGGTTCTAGAAGGTTCTCCCCTGGAGCAGCACGTCCTCATCGAAGAAGCCGTACCGTTTGGTTTCTCAACAGGTGTGGATGGCTGTATACCCTGGGTACCACCGTGGGCGTGTTCTACCCCTGAGTAACAGATCACTGCATACCTGGGTACATGCTGTACTGCCACAGGTGTTTGTCGTACTAACTTTGAGTCGATGTTGTGTGTTTTGATGAAGACAGGTTAAACCACTGTCGTATGTGCGTTTGGTATGTGTGCACTGATCACATTTTATTTTAACCTAGCGTTTAGGCATCAATCCGCTGGACAGTGAAGCAATACCAACTACATACCGGACTTTGGCTAGACTACTAAATACTATGGTTTGAGTGTAGAATGGAGAAAGGCCTCCTTGATTAGGATTGTACTGTACGTGGTTAACGCTAGCCACTCTCTAACCTAAAATAGGTGAAGCACAGAGGCCCGACACAGAGGATCAGCAAAGTACAATACAATCATGAGGGCAAAAGATTGGGAATTAAAGAAAAGAAACAGAAAAGAAATGGGACAAAAGGACAAAAACAGAGCAGAGGCCGTCTTTAAAATCCAACGCCGGAGTTAAGCTGCATGTTCACATTCTCCCAGCCCTCTATCTAACGCAGGGCTTAGAATCTTGTGCTGTTCAAATTAACTCATCTGTTTTCAATTGTTCACCAGCAGAATATTTCACTAATGATCAACCACTTCAACCTTTCCCAATGACAGGTTTCATGATTTGATTTGTCTAATACGTTTCATCCAGACAAGGGAGGTGCATCGGATTCTCACACACGTGGATAAATACTACGTCGACAGCATAAGACACCGGAGCGCATTCCCCGCATATTTTTGCCAAAATTCATCATGGATGTAAAACAGTAACCACTTGTGTCCATTATTGTTAGCTCATGTATAATGTTGAACGTTGACCAAGTGGCTGACCCCTAGCGTGAACTGGAGCTTTATTTTTTGTCTTCCTTTTGTGGAGTTCATAATTTAATTATTATTTAAGAGCGGTTCCAACCGGTTGGGCTGCTATAGTTGCGGAGGCGAGGCAGCTCAATCCTGTTTCCACACAAAATGTTCCTCGGTCGGAAATGGGCAGTGGATAAATATATGGAGGTTTAGACGGGAGTCGTCTTTCATCACTTCAACCCAGGGCTGGGTTGTTATGATGGAGGGGCGTGCGTCTGTTTGCAGAAGCGCAAAAACAAGCACCGTTCATACACCACTGGGGTTTTCTTCTCACGCCAACGACTATTTAACTGGTTTATCTTTTAATACATGCAGTTACGTGTACCGGCTTGCCAATAACCAAACGGACGATCATAATAAATAACCATAAGTATGTACTGAACCGTGTGACAGCTGGACTTCTGGTCAATATCTGCGATCGGTTCGTATCGATCTTGCGGACTTCATGGGTTGAACATGAGATCGACAAGTGCGATACCGCTTTCCTCAATAGATCAAGACTAAGTTCTATAAGATATACCTATTGACGTAGTTATTGTACTTGTGTGGTCCCAGCCATTAGCACATCAGTTATGTGTAACGTTAATGCTTCTTGGCTTACATGCGAACCATCATAAGCCAATTAAGGAAGCCATTAGGAAGCTGTGTTGACGCAGTGGTCAGGAATATCAAGCAACACACGAAACTCATGATATAAAATAAAGCGAGGTGGTGTTGTGCTAGAGGAAACATGCTGTTCTCTCTGACACAAAGACCTGCGGCATGCGCGTCAACATCGCGTAATTATCCGTCAACACCAGCATGCTTCTTTCACACCAGCTGTGGTTTATAACACGATCACAGAGTCCAACTCGACATGGTCCGCTTTCCCATTCATGTCACACGCAATTTTTTGGAATAAAACAGTCAACGGAGACTTCAACAGCGGTGTATTGTGCGGCTAGGCTAGCGTGCTCCACTCCCGGCTTCCACTGACAGCAGACACTAAATATACATACTCTGGATGTCCACCCATATCCCCCACGTTGATAAGACATACCTGAAGTTCGTATTTATGCAGACATCTGTCATTGTGGGCCTGTTGGGTCACATCTGGGAAGGACTGGCGTGACACCCAGATACTGTCGGCACTTAGTGTCCAACATAACAGAGCGGGGCGAGCGGCGCGTAACACACTTCCTGTTTCCTCGATGCGCATGCGTCATAGCCGTCCCTCGGTGGCACCAGTCAGATGTGATTACAGTATTCTTTTTTTATATGTAATGTATTAGTGTGATTGTTCATATCTTTTTTTATCATGTAAAATCAAAACAAATAGTCAAAACCAAATTTAAGGGTAAATTAAAACGCTGGGTGTTTACAAATGTACGTTGCCCATACAAATTACTTTATATACACAGGAGGGATGTTACAAAGTTAAACGGTCCAACATTTGAATGTCTAACACAGATGAAAGTAAAAACAACCACAAATAAAACGGCCAGTCTCTTACCAAAATTCACCACCCCCTATGAACAAAAACAATCTAAATTTGTCATTTTGATTTGGGTTGTGGGGGTAAGGCACACAAATTAATACAATCACTGGAGTTAAGTGGATTGGAATAATCAAAGTTGTTGAGAAATAAAAACAAGAAAATCACATCACATAAAATCTAACTTAAGCTAAAGATTGGTCAAAACTCTAGCAAGGAAAGATCTTGTGGGACGTCTCCAGTAAATGCATCTTCTGCGTTCAAAGTCAACAATGTCCTTTATCATAATGTCCTCCATTCTCGTCCGGGGCCCCCCTCTCCGTCGCCAGCGGGGGTTTACAGGATGGGTCGCGGCTGCTGGGTAAGCAGCAGGCCGAAGCGTTTCTTCACCGTCACACGGTGCCTGGAGAACTTGTCGTCGGGAGAGAAGCGGGCCGGGTGGGCCGAGCTGGTCGGCTTACCATCCAGGTCCATTTTCTATGGAAGACATAAACAACGCTTTCAATTCAGAGACAAAGCAGAGGCATAGACACTCGTTTTTCTTGCACCGGCACTTCCCAAATAAATAAATCATATCGATTATTATTTTATCAAAAACACGTTAGAAACATTTAAGACAAAAATGACATGATATATTTAGAGTTTAATCCACATCTTCTAGTCGGCGTAAAACGATTTAGATTTTTTTTCAATAGCCACTATTTATTCATGAATAACGTACAACTTTTGGATTGAGGGACCAATGCTGCAAGCAGAATGAGAGATTCCATGAAACACCGCATATCACAAGTAGTCTCCACATAAAATGTCATGCCTAATGTTGTGTACATGTGTATTTACAGACTGGACTCAAGCCAGCTGTGGTCTAACCGTTTCATAAGTAGCAAGTAATAAGTGAACCCGAGGTTACCTTCAGAGTGTAGACTCTGGTGCCGCTTTCATTCAGATAAAACTGCAGGAACATCTTGGAGGAACAAAGGTTACAGAAAGCGTAACTTTAACAGCTCAAATTTTCTGAAGTATAAAGCGGCGACAATCTTCTTTGAAAAACACGTGGAGCACACAGTTACCAGAAGTGCACACACACACACAGACCGGATATCCGGAAACACGTGATGTCGAACACAAAGAAGGA
This sequence comes from Molva macrophthalma, assembly GCA_027123675.1. Lineage (NCBI taxonomy): Eukaryota > Metazoa > Chordata > Actinopteri > Gadiformes > Lotidae > Molva > Molva macrophthalma. The sequence continues at coordinate 9,845,608 of JAOPJO010000061.1, read as the reverse complement.
ATAAAAAAAGTATTATAATATATATTTAAATTATAATATATATAAAAAATAACGATCTGGTTTAGCGATTTTAACAAGACAAGGATATCACAACAATGTATTTTGTGATTTACATAATATTCGCCTCCTGTACGAATGCTGAGTATGACGTAAACAAAACAACATAACAGTATGTCAATAAGTTTATTTTTGAAACATTGATAAACGATGCAAAACATTAATTCATGATTAATGCTATTGATACATTCGCAAAGGTAAGACATTTTGATTTATTTCATGGTCTAAGTCAGCATTCTCTTAGTTTATTCGAATATATATATATTTTTTTTGTACTATTAACAAATTACAAGCTAATATTCACTCCAAACCTCCAATTTACCAATCTAAAGTATGACTTGTTTAATGATCTGGTTCGAAATTAAACGAAATTAAAGTAATAAAGAAATTCAAAAAGGTATTCCACATTTAGGAATTCAATCAAGTTTAATGGTTGCAACAACCCCATTTATTATATGAATAATATTTATTTTTAACAACTGATCAAACAGATTCAGTGTACTGAACTCAAATTATCTTCAAACAGAAACAAAAGCAACAGAAGATGTTTACCATGGATCTACAAGCAGCCACCAAACCTCACTAGACGGACATGGAAGAACCAGACCCAAAACCAGACCCACTAACGGAACCACAAACACATTGTTCTGGATGGCACCTGTGTCCAGCCCCCACATGGACTGATCCAGGCTACACAAGTACTGGATCAGAACCATCACTGTTATTGTCACCGCAGAGATGGGATTGGTTAACGGACTGGTTCCCAAGGATGCCCTGTGTATGTCCCTGGTGGTCCCTTAACCTTCCATCAGCACAACCAACAGAACATCTGCGGGACTGGACTCCAGCTCTACGTTCAGGGGAATATCGGACTCTCAGTGGGGCTCCTGTGGTTGAGATACCGGAGAGGCAACAACGGACATATTTCCCTGGTGCTCTGCAACATCCCTGGTCGGGGGAACCTTCTAGTCCAGGTTTTGGTCCCCTGTCCTGTTCTTTGGAGTCCATACCACCAACTGCCATGTTCCTGTCGCCATATTCCTCTTATTCTCCGGCGATTGTAGCACCGATGGAGTCAGTGATGGAGTATTCTTCTCGGTTCGACCTACCACCTCCACCACCTTTCTCCTCCTACCAGGTAACCATGGAGATGGCCCTCCCTAGAGGAGCAACATACAACCCGCTCAACCGAGAGCAGGTCCATAATGGAGATCCACCAGCTTCCCATAGAGCCAGTCTGCGACTGTCACAATGTCCACCTACTCTAGCCATGTGGGATCCACAGCCAGATGTCAGTTGCACCTTCATGCCCTCCGTCATCGACCACCTGCCATTAACCTCACCAGCCTTCTCCCCTTTGACCTCCTGGTCTGGAACCAACCAAAGAACCCGATCTATTCCATCCTCACATTACCTTGGCAACAGAGCTGGTTCTAATCACTGGTTGGCTGAGAAACCAGATTCTGATCTCAGTCTGATTGGACCAATCTTCACAACCAGCAGTAATTTGAGCCTTCAGCCAGACGTCAGCCAGATGTCAGTTGAGTCTGCTAGGTGTCTCAGTGACAGATCAAAGGTCAATAAGGAGTACCCCGCAGAAAAGGAGAGGGAACAGAGTGCAGTGCAATCAGGATCCAAAGGTCAGTGTGTCTCGCATGTAAAAGTGCACGTCTTTTACCTTGCACACAAACACACACACCCAGGGGGTAAACATGTAAACTAAATAACTCCTCAATTATACCATCTTCTCTCCACCACACTTTATTTAAATACATATTTGACACCTTCATCTCCTACATCCCACAGTCTTAGCCCTTTAGAATAATCCTTAATGAAGATAGATACTTTATTGGTCCACTTGTGGGTAATTCATTCACATAATCATCAGTAGGTTGATAGGTTAAATAACCCAGGTTCCTCCTATCCCAGTTCATTAATTACACACGTCTTTGGCGTGTTCAACTCCTTCTCTTGTCTGACGTCACACACAGCAAACGACCAGATAGCGAAGACGTCCGCAGGAGATGAAAGTGGAGTCGTGGAGGTGGCCGGCTGGGACCCACTGAGGAGGAGGAACAGGAGGTCCAGACCCTGGCATTCCACCCTGGACCTGGAGAGCCTGGCAGACATGGGGTACCAGGGCTACACAGAGACAGTGGACCCCTTTTTCGTCCCTCAGGTCTGGTTGCCATGCGCAATGGTTATTTATTCATTTTAAGCCAAAGTGAGACGTAATTGAGTTTTACATTGTACATTTCTTGAATATATTTGTGCAGATCCCAGAGGGATCAGAGACCCTGGATGGAGAAGTCAGTGGAGACTGGTTCAGCGAGTACGAAGATGAAGAGGAGATACCCGAGGAGGAGATATGGAGTCGCATGTTCATGGAGTACCTTGATGAATTGTGCAGGGATAAGGACTTTGTCTCAACGGTAGATTTTCATTAAAGCCGATTACTCGCATCACATTACATCTCCATAACTCAAACAATGAATGCTTTCTCATTAACAAGGCGGTGTTGATTTTCATTCCTGAGAATTCTTTGGCTCCTTCGGATCCTTGTGTGTCACTTTGACACTCCCCAATTTTTCATCAATTGGATGAAAAATAACTGCCAACAACCAACACTTTGCCAGGCTATGCTGGGTCACCTGTTAGCTAGCAACATTAACCCCTAGATCCTCCAGGTTTACCCCCTGTATTAGTACATTTCACTGTTTGTGTTGGCCCAAGGTGGGCTCCATACTGGACGTGGCGTACCTGGACTCCCCAGAGCCGATGGAGCTGATTGGATCAGAGCATGGAGAGGTGATGTCATTTGCACTTTGTTTGATTGTCACTGTTGCCCCTTTGTGGGTTGCCAGTGCTCTATAGATTACCAGTAATAACTTGGTTTTCAATAACCACTGTTTGCAGTTCCCAGTAGCCCTTAAGGAACTAGATTATTTTAATGTAAAAGTAATGGTCTACCTGCCAAGATGTCTGTGGGGCACATATAGAGCATACGTATAGGTGAAAGATAACCTACAGCCACAAATGTAGAATCGTTTGTTTCTGTTCTGTAGACGTTTCAAGCAGATATTCAGCAGACAACAGAGGGGGCATCTTCCAGTGACGACGGTGCCATTTCTGAGTCTGACAGCATGGGTTCTCTGGCTGAGGTTGTCCTTACAGGTCATTACACCAAGATTCCAGCGCAGAACCCCGGCTGGGGTCATTCCTGTGCTCGAGAGTCACCGTCTGCCGCGCCGGCCCCGTTTCACGACGGCAGTGATCAATCTGGATCGGAGGATGTCTGGCAGAGTTGGTTAAAATCTATAGATCCACCGCCGGCTCAACCGCCTGGAGCCCTACTCGGTGGTCCTCTCGTCTCGGGGTGGGCACCCATCCCCCCCATCGACGGGGAAGTCGAAGAACCTGACCGGAGCGACTCTTCCGACGACCAAGGCACGGACCTCGAGCCGTTCTGCTCAGAAGTCTTCTACCCGGGGGCGGTTTGGGAGACCGAGATGGAGGACCCGAGCCCGGGAACCGAAGGGACAAACAAAACTTTTGAGTTTTGTTGGGAGCACTTTGACGACCCCATCACGGGCGCGGTTGACGACTCGAAGTGCGATGATGGAGCACTAAAAACGATGGGCACTTTAGTGAACGAATACCTGTTCCCTTCTCCCCCACACCTCTCCCTACTCACCCCGCTGGTGTCCCCCGCTGGTCCCAGTGCCATGGCACCTTCTCCCCTTTCAGGTGTTGACTTCAGTGACCCATTGATCATCATCCCAGAAGAACCAAAGAGGGGAGGAGATCCAGCGAATGAGACGCAGAGAGAGGATGAGGGAGGCGGGTTGGATGCCAGCGAGTTGCGATCCGCTCCATCCGAGGAAGGGTCATTGAGCGTTACACATGGCAAGTTGGCCAGCTGGAGAGACAGGGAACAATGGGGTCCTGCTCAGAGTACTGCCTCACCCAAGGATAGATATTCAGATGGAGCAAGAGGCATGAACGCTCTGCATATGGATGGTGGAACTGACGCCGTATTAGAGAACATGAGTGTGAATGCAACCAAAGCCTTTCTTCAAATTGATTTGCAGGTCGATGTCAACGGCCTTCCACCATTGGACATCGCCAATAACGATGAGGATGTGTCAGTAGATCGTGAGGTGGCGCAACCTGAAGACAAAGCTATTCTTGCGGTTTGCGGTGAAGATGTACATGAAGCAGACTCGCTATCCCCAGACTGCCTAGAGAGTCGACCTGCGTCCACAGATTCTACTGGACCCTTTGAGGGGTGTAGTGGTGCTCTACCACATACTCAACAACAACCAGCCATTAGCACATTGACTTCTGAACAGGCCGTTGTCCATCCAGAGAACCAGGCGCCGCAGCCTTCATCCCCCTCCCTGGGGGAACAGGCCTTGCCCCTCGACCTTGATATGAACCCAACCAGTTTGTTTTCAGGACCCCTGACCAGGGCGAGGAGGAGAAGCAAGATGTTTGAAGGCGGGGAGGACGTGGAAGAAGAGAAAGACAGACTTGCACGCGACACATATGCGCGTGAACGGGCATGTGAAACACATGAGGTAGCCGCTACGAAGGGCAGTCCCTTCTCGTCCCCATCGTGTCCTGTGAGAGAGGGACGGGAAAGTCGAAGGGACGATGACCGAATGAAAATGTCCAGCCCAATGAAAAGAAGTAAATCATTATGTAAAATAACCAGAAGCCTGGGGCCACCAGATGAGGGAGGGACATTAGAGACCGCGACCCGACCTGGAGATCTAAAATGTCAGACATACACTCTGCACTTCAAGACATCATCATCATCATCATCCTTATCAGGCAAAAACGGGACTGCAAGTCTTCTTCTGGAAAAAAACGAGCAAAGACGAGACAATGCACAAGATGGAAAAGAGCGGTTTGTTACACAAGCTCCAGGAGAGGCAAGCAGTCACAAAACCCCAGAGAAATCCCTGCGAGAGAGCTCGAGCAAGGTGCTTTTCTCAGGCCCCAAGTTATGCACCATGGCAATTTCTTGTGTTACTCCAGGGTCAATCCATCTGACCAGAAGGAAGACCCATCAACTCCTGATAGAGAAAGAGAAGGAAATGGCAATTTACGATTTGGCAATGACTTCCGAGAAGGCTCCCAGGGCCAGCCCTAGGCTGAGGAACCGTAGCAAAACATTGAGCCCATTGAAGCTACCCGAACGGAGGACCACCGCTCTTGGGAAAGAGGAGTCTGGGCTCAGAGAGATTACGGCGTTGTCTGACACGTCAGGTCTGCACACACCAAGTCCGACGAGATGTTTGAAAAGACGTCCAGCGAATGAGAACGCCTCTGCCAAAGAGAGTCATGTCACTTCCCCACCGAGTCCAGTGAGGGAACAAAGAAAGTGTCCAACGGATGACAAGAGGAACGAAGATGAGAATGACGAAAATATGTCAAGTCCAAGGAAAAGGTTAAGGGGACTTGCAGTGAAAGAGAATGGCGATATCTTCACATTCCAACGGAGTCCCATGAGGGAACGAAGGAAGTGTCGAATTTATGACGAGTGGAACGAAGAGGACAAGGAAAAGACACCGAGTCCGACGAAAAGATCAAGAAGGGGAAGGAGTGATGTGGAGGACGACCGAGAGAGCGCGAGGAAACCGAATCCTGACGGGGAAAAATTCAGTGAGCAACGTGGAGATGGAAACCATTCATTGGTCAAGGTGAACACCAATCCCCTGAAGGCCCTCGCTGTAACCGAAGCCGAGGGAGGGGAGGGAACCGCCAGAAAAGCTTAACACAGATACCGAAGATGGGAAGAGAGAAGGTGCAGCCAAAGTTAGCGAACAAGGTCAATGATTTCCTCGTCTCGTTTGAAGCCAAGGTTATCGGTTGGGAGGAGACATTGGAGGGTTAAGAAGGCAGTAGATCAGAAAGGCGGGGCTAAGGGAGGAGGAGGGTGTGGGTATGCCTGCCTTAATGTGAGATGCAATTTTTAGCATTCTGATTTGGACGAGAGACGTTTTGTAACGCCAACAAAATGAAGAGACCGCTAGACGTGTATATATAATTAAAATTCACAGTTTAATAGGTAATAGGAACGTAAAAATATATTAATATGCATACAAAAACACTTTGTACATAAAACAGTTTTTGGAACAACAATGGATTTTACACGCACGCACGCACGCACGCTGTCAAGGAGGTAAAGAAAATACGAAAATCCACTTTAACATAAAAACGATTTACACCATAGCGACACAATGTTTCCCCTTTTGGCCCTGTGCACCTTACTGTATACATCAGTGTATGATTGTAGCATTTAGTAAACAGACTTTAAGGCTTTTCATTAAAAAGTCAGATTCCTTCCAACATAAAAATGGTTCTTACATTAACAAAATATATAAAAAAATAATAATCTGCATAACTCATTCACAGCTTTGCTGAAATATTATTGCACTTAGGAGCAAATAAACTATTTGTACAAAGCCCCGAGTTGTGTTGTTTGAGCAGAATATACCCTGGGAAGTCACAGGACTTGCCTAGCAACAGTCCTATTGCCCACAACGAAAACTGATCACAAAAGGCACTAGCAAGACACACACACACACGCCTCAGTCCACCTTCTTATTGGACGAGGGAGCCGTGTTGCCGTTGGACATGTTTCCGTTGTTGTTGACCGCCTTCCCATTGGTGGAGGAGGAGTAGGGTGGCGGAGAGCCCGCCTCCTCAGGCTTCAGGTATTGGTTTACCACCACCTGATAGGTCGGGTGGGTTGTGAGTACCCTTAGCAGATCCTCTAAAAAGGGATAATAAGACACAGAAAACTGTTAGTTTCTAATCTCCGGTTTTATTTGGGATGACTAAAACAGTGCGTAAAAAAAGTTGAAACAAGGTTGTGTATTGAAATGTCAAAAATGTATTATTTATATTATTGTGTAGGATAAATGTATATTTAGATCTGCCAGTGTTGGGCAACATAAGCTAAAACAAAAATAAATATGATGCATGCATTATTCAAGAGAGAACGGATGGATATGGTAATTTCACATGATAATTCACAGACTTCAAAATCAACACAAGTTATTGTTATTTAATTGTAGAATATAAACTGAGCACCCACCTTCTGTGAGCTGGTCGTCTCTGGATGCGGCGGCAAAGAGCTGAGCCGTGTCGCGCTGTGCAGCGCCCAACAGTGCCCCCATGAGGCCAGACAGCGCCTCTGCAGGCAGGTGGCCTTGGCACTCCGGGTCGTACATCTGCAAGACAAGTTAGGATGCGTTCAACAAAAACAGGCTCAAACAAAGTGTCACATGTATGCAAGTTGTTTTTATCATCATCTGTTTTTAAGGGCGGAGCAGCTTATATAACATTTTTTTTACAAACATGCACGTTATAAAAAGGACTTAGTTTAAAAAACATCTCCTTTTTTATACCATTTGTTGAACCTCAAAATCACTTTCAACGGCATTACGGCATCAGAGAAAGGCGACAAGATCCAAAGACGCATTTTCACCCGAAAGTCATATCACTATTTAAACATGTCCTTGGGTTTGTGTGCATAAAAAGGTTCAGGAAATCTGGGTTACACAAACCAAGAGTTTGCCTAGAAAATGAACCATTAGGAGGGAGTGAGTGAGAGACATACGGTGAATGCCACATGCAGGATGGATTGAAAGGCCATGAGGCCCGAGGCGTTGGCGAGGCTCACGTACAGGTGTCTGAGGTCCACCGTGTTGTCCTGAGAAGAAACAAGAAGCGACATAAAAACACAACAGTCGTTCCTCGACATTTTAAAAGACCCACACGACTTACAAGAGAGCCTGAGAACGGTCGAAGCATTACAATCCAAAGATCGGAGTAACGAATGTCGAGCGCTGCACAACCAAACATCTCGAGGATACAGGGGTCCCACGTCCCTCGACTGGGACCATCAACAAAAATGTCCTTACAACAAGAGGCCAAAAACATGAGAAGGCACAAAAGTGCACGAGGCCCTTTCATCCAAAAACGAGCCGCTCATCCGTTCTGTCCCCAAACACGCGTCATTAAGGAGCAAGGCAGGACCCGGGCGGGAGGGCCTCGCCCAACGACGGCCCTCGGGTGGACCCCGTACCTTGGAGTAGAGGGCGCAGATCCGTCCGGCGGTCAGCGGCTCCTCCAGACGCAACATGGCCGCCAGCTCCTCGGCCCCCGCTTTACAGCCCAGGGCGCCCGAGAGACGCGCGTCCAGCACGCCACGCAACGCCGCCATGGTGTCGGCCACGCCCACTCTGATGGAGGGAGGAGGGAGGGAGCAGGGTGAGGAGGAGGGAGGAGGGAGGGAGCAGGGTGAGAAGGAGGGAGGGAGCAGGGTGAGATGGAGGAGGAGGAGGAGGA
>JAOPJO010000061.1:9755845-9768277 GCA_027123675.1 Molva macrophthalma | reverse complement strand
CGGGAGGGCGGGCGAGGAAGGGAGGGAGGGAGAGGGGGAGTATGTGTGTGACAGATGGATAGTGTTGAGCAGCGACACCATGATTGGTCCAAGTTAGAATAGAATAGAATAGCCGGCAACACAGGTCTTTGAATGATAGGTGAAAAAGATGAATACAATGTACTATGCATTAATATTAGAGAATATAAATGTCATGAATGCACATGAATGAAGTGTTAAAAAAAAGTTTCTTATTTTTATTTGGTGTGAATTTAGCCCTTTGTTACACAGTATTATGTAGGTTGCAGTTGTCATAGCAGACGATCTTAATGGGTCTTTAATTTGGTGTGAATTCAGCGCTTTATGAAACAGTATTATGTACATACCCGTCGTCATAGTGGAGGATCTTAATGGCCACGTCCCAAACCCACAGAACATGCCTGGCTTTAAAGATCTGTCCGAAACCCCCAGAGCCAATCACCTCCCACTTATCCAGGCTCGATTCACCAAACAGAACCGGGCGGACGATGGATTCCATAGTTCACTAAAATATGGAAAAATCTCATAACTGTAATGTTTAGAAAAATGTTGCATTGTCAGTCGCTCTAGGCCTATATAGACCTAGTGCTATAATGAAGTTGATTATTTATCTTTTGAAGCAAGGGCGCCCCCATCTGTATGACCAGATATGACCAAATATGGAATTATATTCTGTAATTCATGGCGTATTTTAAATTATACCACGTTTATGTTAAATACTTTATCCTGATTGGTCAATAACGTTCCAAATGCATTGTATTTCTTAAACGGACAACTCTGCCTTTTAACTTTCCGAATCCAGCATTGACAACAACAGTCAAGTGGAACTAGCGGACAGATGTTTCCTTGACAACGAAAAAGCAATATGCTCAAAGAACCGCGAAACATTATTTTAGTTTCAGCTGATTAAATAAGTCGATTAAAAAAAGCAATAATGTTGTTGATGAAAGTAACTCATATCTAATCATTGTTGGTTACTGTGGTATGAGCGGAGAATACGAACTTCGGCGGTTGTCAGCAGTCGGCTTCATCACCACCCCCGTTATAGGCCTACATTCTTTTCCAATACCTGGAGCCCCCGTCGTGATTTAATACTTACATAATACACAACATTAAAATGAATGTTCCTCATCAGGGCCGCATTGGGCTAAAGGCCTATAGGCCTATGACAACTTGCATTTACTATTGACACCCCAAATCGAAATCAAAAGCAAGAAGACAACATAATAACAGCAACAATATGCCTAGATGTTATTAGCCATATAATAACAGTTATCAATAGTTAATCGTTTCATTATATCCCGTGAAACAAAAAGTGTAACCAGAGCAATACGTTTCATGTCTTCAACCTGGCCATAAAACCGCGTTAATCACAAGGTATATAAGCCTACATATTTTTTCATAAATGCCGTCAACAAATCAAACCTCACCTGCAAACGGATCATCTATATGATTTTAGGATTTAGGCTTAAGTAGGTATCTTTATAACTACAATATTGAATTAGGTGAGCTTCTCTCACGGCAAGGCCATTGCAGGCACCATTGAATAAAAAGAGAAGTGAAATTGATTCATCCTAGTCCATCCTACAAGTTCCTCTTCTGTCTGTGTGTTTTTTATGGTTTGCACCCCTTTCACATCACCGTAATTCATATTGTATTAAATATATGTAAGGTATATTTGTTTATTGTTTAGTTAAGTCATTCAAATAAATGTGCGTAGGCTTTTTCAAATTGGTTATAATTAACTATTAATTCTTTCTGTCGGTTCAAAATACTCATTTTCCAGCACAGCGTGACGTCTCCCACTCTCCTGTCTGTTTACTGGACTCTGATGACGACACAGCGCGTGCACCGCACAAGCGCGAGGGGAAAACAAGTTCATGACGTTAATGGAATTCCCCTGGCTACTCTGGGTCGTGTTTTGACGTCTTTTATTAGAAATAAGGATAGATACTTTATTATTATAGACCTTAAATGCTGCATATGTGTTGGCGCAACATAAATATTGTTATTTACGTAAGAAAGATCGGGTTATAGAGCTAACTATTCTCTGGGTTTCAAAGATATGGGCCGGGAGGTAAAGTGGGCGGTACAAATCTCTGTTACCAACCAATTAAGAGACCAGCCACAGTGCGTTCGGATCAGTGACTGGTTGGTAACGGAGAGAAGTACCGCCCACTGTACGTTCGGACCCTTGGATCGGAGCAACCGCCATGAAGAGTCCATGAACCCGCCCCAGTCTGGCGCGTAGTTGACACTTTCGTTTTGTTTGGGTTGGTCTAGACTACGAAACTTTGCATTATAGTGAAATGGGAGACAAGTGAATACCAAAATCAAGTTATCTTGTAGAAAAGGCAGCGTTTATGTCGCTTTTATCATCATAAACGAGTGCCATCATTTTGGACCACTAAAGTTACGACCACTGATTCCCCTGCTCAAATGAGAGAGAAGGGAAGTGAAGACGAAACTTAGAGGCGGACACGGATCAGCTCTCCAACCGAGACGGTAGGAGAAGGTAGGTCTAGCTGTACTCTAACAAAGTATAAAGTAGCTTCGCGTTAAATTGCGTGATGTGAGACAACTTAGCCCAACATTGTGCCAATGTTTCAGCCTCTACCTCTCCATTCCCTTTTGATGTGTCTGTCCACCCTCCCCAAAAACTCATAGGTCGTTTCAGAGAGATTGAGTGGGGGTCGGAGAGAGAGAGAGAGAGAGAGAGACAGAGAGAGAGAGAGAGAGAGACTGGGTTGATGGACCCGTCGCACAGCGGTTCCGAGAGGGAGGGCGAGCTGATGGTGAAGGATGAGTTCGCCTGCGCCGGTATGTTGCGGGATTCTCTAACGTCCCAGCGCCTCTCAGTGGAGAAGATATTCCGTGTTTCATTTGGGATCGGGACCGACGAAGTGCCTCACAACGATGGGCAGATGTGGCTCAACTTGCGGGGTGCGAGCCACAATGTGGCCGCTGCTAAGGTTAGTCTGACTCCATCATTGCCTTGAGTTGAAAGTAAAATGTATTATTGTATGTAGTGTCGGCCTATTCTATAACCTTTTATTAATGCAACGTTATTGCAATACGTTATACGATTCATATTAAACGTACATGATTAATATAGTTATTACATTCAATTACTAAATTCTTTATTTGAGAAATACTGGCTGTTATAGAAAATGCAATTTCATGGGGAATACTTCACTTTTGACAAAACTAAGTGCAACTAACTTTTACAGGTCAGAAAATAAGAAGTGACAAAGTTTAAGTATGACTTACTATTATGAAGTTATAAATCAACATACAAATCCTCAGAATGTCCATAAACAAACGTCGCGTCATGCTGGGTGGCATCACGCTGTGTCTTAATAACTAATAACTAATAATTTCTCCATTTGGATTAATACAAATTAGTATATACATACGATGATTGACAGAGACAGATATTTACTAGACAGACAGACAGACAGACAGGTTGATAGATGTATAGATAGATCGACTACCTATTGTATGACAATTTAAATTTTATCCTTTATTGTTTTAACTATTTAATATCTAAAGTTTTATCTCCTGGTTAATAGTCTTAGTTGTATGTATTGTTATGAACTTCTCTGCTTGCGGTGTCATTACAGTGCTCTTACTTTGAAAGTAATTAGCATGTTGTTATCTTCTTGTGACAGCTTTTTGTCCGAGGGGTGGTCAACGAGGAACAACAACAGGAAGTGTCCTACCCAGACTTCCTGCATTGTGTGTTCTGTGGAGCCCAAGGGTTGTTCATGGACTGCCTGATCAAAAACACATCAGCACATATTGTGGTACGCATGAAGCTATTTGTTTGTTTAATTTGGAGATAGATTAGATACACATGCCACTAAATTGTACACACTGCACCTTTAAGTGTATTGTGATTTGTCAATATTGGTGGTAATATTTTGATCTAGAAAAGCACGACGAGACTGTAATTTTTATTGAGGGGATCGACAAACCTAACTTGACTTGACATGGTTTTCTTTCACCCAAAACAGGTCGGCTCCCATGGTTGCCTGCTTATCTCTGGCCTCACAGAGCAAGTAGTACAGGCCTACTCCCTTATCACAGACCTGTTGGAAAGGTTCCAGGTCACCCAGGACCAGTGCTCCGAAACAGGCAGCATGGCCTTGGGCAAGTCCCTGGATTCAAGCCGGGCCTTCAATTGTCTGGTGAGGAAATGGGAGGACAAGCATACCCCGGAGCTTCTAACGCTCCCAGAGGCGGCGAAGCAGTCCCTGCTGACCTTGGTGAAAGAGTCTGGTCTTTATTCCAGCCCCGGTTCTGTGGACTGTTCTCCAGAGAGGCTAGACCACCGAGCAGGCCAAGGTGCATGTAGCCCCATGACAGGGGGCCCCGCAAGACGAGGCTGGGAATCGGGAGACATTGCGGGCGCCATCGCCTCCAACACTCATGCTTGTCTCGGGCCAGAAGGGGCCCGGGACCCTGATGGTCACGAGACGGAGCATCGCCGCGCCACGCCGTATTTGGTAGCCGAGCACCCTATGGAGCGGCCGAGTAGGGGTCTCACAGGACCCCCAGCGGAAGACCTCCCACCCTGGGACGCATTGGTCCTGCCCAAGCACACGGCCATCGGAACCGGGGGGAGAGGAGGCGGCGGAGGGGATGGAGCAGAGCAGCACCTGGTGTGTGCCCCGCAGGAGGTGGAGGAGGAGGAGGTGGTCAGGTCGGAGGCGCTCGAGGGGAACGTGGAACAGGAGGAGGAGAATGTGGAGGACGATGAAGTGGTGCTCTCCCTAGGGAGCCAGAAAGAGTTCCGGCTTCTGCTGAAGTTCTTCACAGCCATGGGCTACACGGAGCAGGTGGTGAGGCAGGTTCTAGCTCGCACAGGTCCCAGGGAGGCCTCCCAGATCCTGGACCTGGTGCAGCAGGAGCAGGACTGCAGCGACAAGAACCCAGAGCATGGAGACCGAACAGGCAAAGACCAGTGGGGTCCAAAGAACGACCAGCCAATAATCAACTGTCTAAAGAAAAGTAGCCAGACCCAAAGAAACTGCCCCATGGAGACTGAGGTTGGTGAAGGATGGATGGGTGAAAAAGGGGGGAATGAGAGGAGAAGTAAAGGAGGACCGGTAGGGGAACAGGGACCCAAAGGATCAGCCAAGACGTCACCCAGGGCTGGCGGCGGTCACTTGGGACTTTTGGATGCCGCTGAGCATTCGCGAGACGGGCCACAAACAGGAGGTGCCTTGGGTATGAGACGAGAACCTTCCAGAGACGAAGGCGCCGGGGAACAGGAGGAGGACTTTGTTCTGGCGGTGGTAAAGAGGGCGGCAGCCATCTGTGGCTACACGGAGGAGAAGGTGGAGGAGGTGTACAGCAGCCTCCCCGACCTCTCCACCCACCAGCTGATTCTCCGGCTGCAGAGAGAAGCAGCGATGCACGGTGTGCCCAGGGAGGAGGCGGAAGAGGCGCTGCTGGAGAGGCAGGGGAGGAGAATCGGCACCGGAGAGGAGGAGAGAGGCAAGCTAGGAGGTCACCCGACGGCCCAAATCGTCCCAAAAGAAAAGAAACCGAGCGTGGCGCTCCGACCTCAGGAACCTCTCCCCAAGCCTTCCGTTTCCACGGCGATACCGCTGCCGGAAGTCAGGGGCCCCCCGCTGCTTACCTACCCCTCCCCCGGCCTGGGTCCTCCACCTACCGCCAACCACCTTCCCCCTGCTGGTCAGAAGGCCAAAAAAACGGATCCTACGCCCCTGTTACCTTATTCCCACCAACCCCAGCCCCATGTCCCCTACATCTACCCCCAACCCTACGGCCAACCCCCAGGCCACCTCCCCCCTACCGGCCAAAACAGCAAAACCTCCAATCCTTTGGCCGAGTTCCCCTATCCCAACCCCCAGCCCCATCAATCTCACCAACACCGACCTCCCCTCCTCCTCCCCGACCCGAAGCCTAGCCCTGGACCGCTCCCGAAGGATCCGCCTCAGGGCTTCCTGACGGAGGCGCTGTCGGCAGGCGCCTTGGTCACCGGAGAGCAGCGCTTCCTGGAGGGTCTGCGGGAGCCCTTTGACCTCCAGTTGCCTGCCAAACCCGGAGACCAAGGGCTGAGGATGATCATCATCGACGGGAGCAGCGTGGCCATGAGGTGGACCTTTTTAACTTATTTAGAGTATTATCACTTTTTTGACCCGAGTATAACATATCAACATATAAATGTCTGTGTATAACCTATTTTGTAGAAGTACATTCAAGATTTGAGAATCTTTATTGGCATATGTAACAAGCAGAACAGTATGCTTGCTCTCTAAATAAAACAGCAAACAATAACAAAACAATGTGTCACAATAAGTAGGAGTAAGTGAAAGTAAAAGTGAAAATAAACCTCAATGTGAAGTTTATAAATAACTACAGTGGGAACTTAAGTAATGATGGCGTCAGTAGAGGTGCCTCTCCTGACGAAGTGTTCTACACATTTTTCCTCTCTATAGTATCTTGGTTGTAATATTATCCATATCTAAACGCTGTATGTTTGGACAGATAGAAATGCCGTTCGCCTGAAGAGGGCTCAGAATTTGCTCTCTGTATGTATGTGGCTCTTGTTTTGCTGATGTATTTCGCTTGTGAACTCCGGATCTGTCTATGTATTGGGACATTGGCTATCAACCTGGGAAGCGTTGTATTGACATTGTGTGTGTGTGTGTTGTGCAGTCATGGTCTGGGCCACTTCTTTTCATGCCGTGGCATCGCTCTGGCCGTCCAGCACTTCTGGAACCGAGGCCACCGACGGATCAGCACCTTCCTTCCCCAGTGGAGGCAGAAACGAGCCCCAAAGAGCAAAGGTACCAGCCCCTATACATGCAATTCAATGCACTTCCTGAAGTATACATGCACTTCCTGAGGGTGAACATGCACTTCCTGTACTATACATGCACTTCCTTAAGGGTGAACATGCACTTTCTGTACTATACATGCACTTCCTGAAGGATGAACATGCACTTTCTGTACTATACATGCACTTCCTGAAGGGTGAACATGCACTTCCTGTATTATACATGCACTTCCTGGTGTGTGTGACTAGGCACTAACTGAGGTATACATGCACTTCCTGGTTTAAACATGCCCTTCCTGTGGTATGAATGCACTTCCTGTTGTGTGAACATGTACTACCTTTTGTAAAAAGGTAGTAAAAAAAAGGTAATTCCTGGAGTGTGTACATGCAATTCCTGTGGTTTACATGCACTTCCGGGTGTGTACATGCACTTTCTGTGGTATACATGCACTTCCTGGAGTGTGTGGATGCACTTCCTGTGGTATACATTCACTTCCTGTTGCGTTTACATGCACTTCCTCTGGTAAACATGCACCTCCTGGTGTATGTACATGCACTTGTGGTATACATGCACTTCTGGGTGTGTACATAAACTTCCTGTGGTACACATGCACTTCCTGGAGTGCGTACATCCACTTCCTGTGGTATACATGCATTTCCTGGTGTGTACATGCACTTTCTGTGATATACATGTACCAACATCTAGTGGTTGGCTGTGGATAATGGGGATGGAACTCTGCAACCTTTGGTTCCCCCCTCGTAGGTCTTTTCGAGCTAGAAAAGGGATAGGATAATCCTTCTCCCAGGGTTTCAAACAATAAAAAGAGTCTGTGTATTGGGAGTAGGATTCTCATCCGGGGCTGGTGGTACCACCAGGAATGTCTTATCTAGTGTCGGCTCCCCCCACTCAGTTAATGAGTTGGTTACTCCAGACGACTGAGTGAGGGAGTGTATCTACAGGCACGGTGGAGGTTGTCTGGAATGCAACCATTAATGAATTATACTGGCAGTCCTGTAATGAGCATATGACAAATATGCATGAAACTGATATCATACAGCAGATCAGAATACACAGTACAGGGCGTGGGTCAATGTGGACTTTGGTTCATGATGTGTTTGACCGTAGGTGTGTTTGTTTGGCTCTCCAGAGCAGCACTACCTGACGGAGCTTCACGACCTGGGGCTGCTCTCCTACACACCCTCCCGGGAGGTGATGGGGAAGAGGATCAACTCGTACGATGACAGGTCAGTCCAGACCAGTCCAAGCTCTAGAGCAGCGCTTCTTTGGTCGTGACCCCAAATGGGTCACGATCCACACGGAGGTGGGTTGTGGCTTAGCAATGCACTTTTTTTCCGCTCTGTTGTTTAACAATACGGCGAAAAAAACATTGCTTTCAACTAAGTCTGCTATGTAGAACTGCCACAGGTTGCATTTCCTCGCTGACCTGTGACCATTGCCTGTTCATGTCAGATTCATGCTGCAGCTGGCTCAGACATCCGACGGCGTGATCGTAACCAACGACAACATGCGTGACCTCCTGGATGAGTCCAAGGCGTGGAAGGACATTATCAAAAAGAGGTAGGGGAAAAAAAAAAAGTTTTCTTACGAAAAGTGAGAGAATTGTTAAGGAAGATCAAACTTTCTTGCGACAAAGTTTGAGAATAGTGACCAAATATATTCAAATAGTTTACGGATATAGGAAATAATAATTGCAAAAGATGTGAAAGAAGTACAAAAAGAGAATCATGAAAAATAATAATTACAAGCAGGCCTGGAATTTCGTAATTTTGGGGTCAAGGCCGTGATTCTTTTGAGGGCACAAAGGCCACATGCCAGGGAATCAAGGCCTTCAGTTAGAAAACAGGACTTTGATTTCACTTACATAGACTAATCCATTTCTAAAAGCATGAATGCCTTTTTAATAAACAGTTTTATCAAAATAATAATTTATTTGTTATTCATACTAAGGTTTAGAAAAGGTTTAGGGTCACATACCACCAGGACAATCATTGAAGCCACTCAAATGAACAAGTAATATTGAAAAACATTTTCAATTGAGTCAATCAATTCAATGTTACTCAGAGTCCTCGCCGTTTGATGATGGGGAATCAGCGGGGTTCGGGTGCGTAAGGACTTATGTTTGGCCTCCTACCTGAGAGGAGGACACAGGGAAGACCAGTACTATTTTTATACCGGGTTTCGGTACCGATCCCTAGCAGAGAGGCAGGGTGGGGGAAAGAAAGAAACAAAACAGGCAGAGTGCGGGCACCGAGGCCACAGCGGCCGATGGGCATACGATTTTCAGAAGGGCTCCTCCAGACAATGGATGCAGGGTGGTGATGTTGGAAGACCGGTTTATTGTAAGGTCGCATGACAATGGTGCTCCATGTTGCCATGCAGGAGATCTCTCTCTCTGAGTGTGTGTGGAGGATGGCTGGTTTAACCTGTGTGTGCAGCCTCGCACAGCCCCAGAGTCCAATTAGTCTCGGCCAGGTGAGGCTGCTTAAACCAGAACATCATCCACACACACACTCCCGCAACGAGATGTTATTATTGAGTTGTTTTTACCAAAGTAAAACATTTTTTTAACCAGATCGTTTTTGGCCACACAAGATTGAAGAAAAAATCAAGACAGCCCGATAATACCTGAAAAGGATCTGACAACCCATGAAATTAACAGGTTTTTTATTGGTGTTCAAATTGGACCCATGCTGGACCCGTGTTGATGACAGTTTCCTGGTTGCTTTGCTACCTATGCAGGCTCCTTCAGTACACGTTTGTTGGAGATCTCTTCATGGTGCCTGACGACCCCCTGGGCAGAGGAGGGCCACACCTAGACCATTTCTTACGCTCCGAGCACTGGTAAACACACAACGCACAACGCACACAGTTAACACACAGCACAGGTGACGTCACCAAAACAGGTGACATACAGCACAGTTATGGACCCGACAAACGTCAGGTACACAGGTACACTGTGAGGCCGAGAACAATCAAAGTAGCCACAAAGCGTTATAGTGCTCATTCCACACAAACGTGTTTAAAAAATCAACTGGATAGAAGGCAGAAAAGCCAATAGGAGTCAGAAATACAACGTTTGTATTTGAATTAGCGGTGTGGTGCCAATCGGTTTATAAACTCCTCCTCCTTTCAGGACTCCCGACCCGGGCAGCCACTCCTTCGCTGGCCTCGCCTCCCCGGTCCTGTCCGCCAAGCCCCCGCGAGCCAAGACAGAAGTCCTGCAGTACCGCGACGTGACGCCGGAGGGAACACCTCCGGAGCCAGAACCCAGAGGGAGCCGGGCGGCCGGCGGGAAGAAGGGCGGGCCGGGCAGAGCTGCCAGCCCAGGAAAAGTCATCAGAGGTGGGGCAGCAGGGCCGGGGGGTCGGAAGGCTGGTCCAGAGAGGGGAGAGGATGAGACGGCCAGACTCAGGGATAGCCTTTGCCAGGTGTTCCCTGGCCAGGACTGCACAGTGGGCCTGGTTCTCCAGCGACACCCCACCGAGACGGACATCAACTTCCTCTCACACTTCGTCTTAGAGCAGCAGAGAGGCTGAAGAATGTCAGTACGTTTAAATGCACGCGGGGAAACCCCCCTGGTGGCCTGACCGCTAGACACACAGGGAAGTACTGTGTGTGTGTGTGTGTGTGTGTGTGTGTGTGTGTGTGTGTGTGTGTGTGTGTGTGTGTGTGTGTGTGGCCATGCACTGCACTGAATAATGAATGAGTGTTGATGGCATTGAGGACTGACCACTTTTTTCAAATAACCCCAGGGGCTAAACTTGTTAAACAAACAATTAGGTAGCTTGTGACATAATTATCAAAATACACAGCAACAAACAGCTAGCCTGTGGCTAAACAGCCACAGTCAAACAACCAAATAGTTCATCTGTAGCTGAACTAGCAAAACACAACAACAAACAGCCTGCTGCTAATCCAGCAAAACACCCAACAAATAACTAGCCTACTTCAAACTGCACTAGGAAGCCTTCAGCTGGACCGAAGATAATGTTGTGAATGGCTGAATAACAGCGAGCGCATGATTCAAGACTTTTATTTTTTTTTCTAAAATGCTTAACCTTTCTGTAAATGTGAAGACGTGTTTTATGTACCACATGATTTTAAATTCAAAGTGCCGTAATTAATTCCCTAATATAAAAAAAATGTAATCAGTCCGTTGTACAAAAGGACAACTGCAGCAGTGAGTACTTCCTGCATTCCATGGTGAGATCTGATGACCACAAGAGGCAGGACCGCTGGCCTCGTCTCTCCGGAAGCCTGAAGAGACTCCACATTCGATGAGAACATAGAGACTTTTATCCTTCAGAGTGCATCATTTTATTTTTCTAAGAATAAATACAACGATATATATATTTTTTTATTTTCTCTAAAAAGCAATAAATAAATAACAAACGTAATAAATAACTATTTAGTTGTTTTTACTTTGTCACTTGCCAGGAGCAAAGTAAGTGTTGCTGTGAGGGTGAGCTGAGCCGTTGTACCGAGTTCACGGCCATGGATTTGGGAGGGTTGCTGATTATCAGTTGCTCTCTTAGCCCACTAGGTTTCAGTGATTAAAAACCCCTCATCACTAACGGCGTGAGTTAGATTAGTCAGTTAGGCTTGATAGTAAGAATAGGTTGGAGAGCCGTATTTCTACGTGTAGGGGGTAGCTTTGTTGGATTCACATTGTTGGTGGTTGCCGCTCTTGGGCCACCGCGGAAACAGAAACGGACCCCGATCTGCCTTAAAGTCGATCGCTTCGTGGAGGTTGCAAAGAGTTCGACACGGCTCGGGTTGTGTCGGGACACGAAGAGGGTCGGAGGCTCACCGCCTGTCACCAGGGCGACCGACTCCTGGGCCAGGAGTGGGGCCCCGGAGGCGGAGCGTGCTTTCACCGGCGCTTTACCTCCGCACCCATCCTGAATCACCCTGACTCCTCTCTGCATTACCAGTAGATGTGTACTTAGTTGTACCGGTCCTTGATTTTGATTGGCATGGAGCTGTTGTGGAATACTCACAGGTGTATAAACACACACCTGTGGCCGCATAACAATACATTGTTAGTATTAATGCGCCACCCATCTCAAAGTATGCTAGCCTGTGTTGCTTGGCAACCACATGCTGTCTTGAGGAACTATATTGCTGTGCGGAAGAAAGATGATGTTTTCAACAAATTATAACATTTTATGTTGCTGTTTATTTGGTGAAAGCTTACTATGTGGACTATGGTAACTGTTTCATTTACCATTTGATTTATTACAATTCAATTTAATAAAAGCAATAAGCCTATCGTGGCTTATTGCCTGAATTATATATTAGTGATTAGTTATTTGTTATAAGATATTATCTATTTGTTATTATACTTACACTTTTCCTACTGATGGGCAAAATAGCCTAACGAACACTTCACATGTACATTACGAATATAGTCTGCTATTTTTTCAGGTCAAGGCCTGAACTGGAGGCCGCATATCCCAACTATGGCAGATGTTAGAGACTCATACAATGCACCACACATTCACAAGAACAGGAGTCAGTCTGCTGATAACATTCGGCCACAGCTCAGGGTCAAGATACCCCTCGAGAAGCCCTCACAGCT
>JAOPJO010000061.1:9744486-9755745 GCA_027123675.1 Molva macrophthalma | reverse complement strand
AGGGAGGCGCCCAGGGGGCATCCTTACCAGATGCCCAAACCACCTCAACTGACTCCTTTCTACGCGAAGGAGCAGTGCCTCTACTCCGAGTTCCTCACAGATGGCTGAGCTTCTCACCCTATCTCTCAGGGAGACACCCGCCACCCTCCTGAGAAAACCCATTTCAGCCACTTGTACCCGCGATCTCGTTCTTTCGGTCATCACCCATCCTTCATGACCATAGGTGAGGGTTGGAACGAGGATTGACCGGTAGATGGAAGAACGATGATTTGTTTTCAATTATTGATCACCTTTTATGTTGCTGTGTTTATTTGGTGAAATCTCACTAAGTAGTCTTTATCATGTTTTAGTAGCCATTTAATAAAAGCAAAAAATCGATCCTGTCTTATTGCCTGAATAAGTCATTCAATATTAGATATTAGTTATTATTGATTAAATATTATTGATTAAATATGAGTGATTATTTATTATAAATTATTTATTATTGATTAGATATGGCAATAAGTTATAATTGATTTGATATTAGTTAATCATCATAATATATTAGTTATTTAATATTGATTTGATATTAGTGATTAGTTATTATTGATTAGATGTTAGTGATTAGTTATTAAATATTGATAAACTATTGATTCGTTATTAGATATTCGTTATTATTGATTAGATCATCAGATATGTTATGTGTTATGAGATATGAGTGATTCGTTTTAGATGTCAATGATAATTGATTAGATATTAGATGTACGTTATTAGATATGAATGATTCAATATTAGTTTTTAGATATAGGTGATTATTAGATTAGTTATTATCGACTAGTTATTATTGATTATACATTAGTGATTAGGTATTAATGATTCGATATTAGCGAATAGTTAGGAGATATCAGTCATAATCCATTAGATATTAGTTATTAGATGTTAGTTATTTATTTAGCAGTGGTTCCTGACCACTTCCTCTCAGCTTTCTTAGAGGAACTTGGTTGGTCTTTTAGCTCAACTCAATCAAGTTTCCATGTGTTTTGCATTCTCAGAAAAGAGCTAAATCAGCCATGGGCTCTCAGTCTGACACGACTTATGCTATAAACAATACAGTCAAACAAAGCAATCCTGGCCTGTTATGACATACCAGTTATCATAACTAATCAATTTACATAGTTACAATAATACCACATAGTATTTTCATAGTAGTACATACTACTGCACAATCTGTGTTTTTACAGTATCGTAGCCTGAATTTAGGTAGTTCTCATTTTGTGTGTGTGTGTGTGTGTGTGTGTGTGTGTGTGTGTGTGTGTGTGATTGTGTTTGTGTGTGTTTTATTTTGCAGATGCTTTTATGCAAAGAGCCTTACAGTGAGTACAGAGACGGGTCATTAAGGAGCAGGTAGGGGTAAGGGGTCATCTTGCTCAGGGATGATTACAGGTAGACTGTGGACATTAGGGATCGAACACCCTGACCACCCTCCTGCTCTCTAATACATATCTGATATATATGGAAATTATGCTCAATTATGTTCTGCTGAAATGGATAGGATAATGGTTAGATTAGCCTGGTTTTGAATATGCAAATGTTTTCAACCTCTTCATTGTACCATGCAAATGTGTCTAAAGGTAAGGTTTTTTTAAAGCAACGCCAAGTTTAACTGTGGGCAAATCAAAACTGAACGTTAATCCATCCTTCTCCATAGTCAAATTAATGTCTGAGACAGACGATGCGGTGGGGGGGAGGGGAGGGGTATCTTGGACCATTTAGTTTGAGTCATAGGAAGATTTTGCATGGCTTCCAGTATAAATATTCTTCCTTGTAGAAAAAGAAAGAGAAGAGAGTGAGAGACAGTGAGAGATTATTCCAGAATATCAGATTTGACACATTTGACGGTTTGGGTCCTCTCTAGTTTACTGGCAAGTACGTACTTCAAGAACTGGTATTTAAGCTAAAACATTTATAGATTATGCATATTGATCTTACTGCGTGTCTCAGTGTATCTCAGTGAGTTCATTATTTTTTCAACGTGAAATTTGTATTCTATATTAATAAGAAATGCATAAAAACGGAATCTATTCCTATTTGATATTGGCCTGTATAATTGCTTAATATTTGTGATATTATCTTTCTTGAATACATATTTTTCTTTTTTCCACAGTGATTAAAGGGAGCATGATATACTTTCTGCTGTTTCCAGGTCTGTGAGTGTTTACACTGCATGAAATTATATAAGATTAGATTTATCTTTCTTATATCTAATCACCCGTTCTACCTGTGTTTGACATGCGTTCTACCTGTCTTACCTATGGTTACCTGTATTTTCTTTACCTGTGGTTACCGTATTGTACCCTGTGTTTACCTGTGTTCAACTGTGTTCCCAGGTGTCTGTTCAGCCCTTCATCAATACCATTTCTCAATAAGAGCCTGCCCTGGAGCAAAGCCCAGAACCACTGCAGGAGGTACGGTGGTGAGCTGTTCCGCCGTACACGGCCCTGAGCACCAGGAAAGGCTGATGGAAGTAGCTCGCAACTACAACTCACATGTCTGGATAGGGCTGTGCAACGATGTCGAATTCTGGACATGGTCGCTGTCGGAGAACGGTGATTACGGCGGCGGAGGGGTGGAGCCCTGGAGCTGGCCCTGGAGGGCCAACGAGCCAAACGTCGGTAGAAACAAGAAAGGATGCGTCCGAATAATCAACGAAACATGGGCCTATGGCAATTGTAATAACGGCTTTAACTTCTTTTGCTTCGACAACAACACAAATGGTGAGGTCCTGGTAGAAGTAGTAGTAGGAGAATTACAACTAGCCACTGGATGAAGCCAATTACACTTGTATTATTTAGTAAGTTGACTCTTTTCCTTTTCCTTAATTGCAGACGCTACGCTCGGTAATTTCAATATCATCTACCTCGATTTAAAGAAGAGTTGGTGGGATGCCCAGGTGTACTGCCGGGAACACCACACAGACCTGCCCAGCATAAGGAACTTGGAGGAGAACAAATGGGTGTTTCAAGTCCATAATGGCAATGTGTGGAAGTGGATTGGACTGCACCGGAGCCTTTGGGGTACGTGGTCGGATGGGAGTAACTCTTTGTACAGAAACTGGAACTTCAAAAGGCCCAACAACACTGCCGGGACCTTCAGTGACTGCGCTGTGGCTTTATTCAACTATCGCTGGCGATGGAGCGATCAAAACTGTAACTCCAAGTTCAAATTCATTTGTAACGTGGGTAAGAGTTGCACTTAATATTTTTGTTTCAATAATCAACTAATCTGTATTACTGTCTGGCATCTTTCTGTCTGTCTTTTTTACTTCATGTCTGTCTGTCTGTCTGTCGTGGTCTGTAACTTTGCAAAAATATCGCATATTAATCGAAATTGGAACTTTGGCATCAGCAATTAGTTAATCTTGAATGGTCGCAATTTCTGTATTAAAAACAAAGACAAAAATGATACTAACATAACCTAAAGCATAACATACAAACTGTTATAACTCAGCAATTGCTTTATTATTATTGCTGTTTATATACAGCAGGTGTCACAGAATATTTATTGAATTGATATCTGTTAATCACAATGAAATAATAATAATAAATAATAAATATTTCAGAAATAATTGCAATCACAATATCAGGCAAAATAATCGCAATAATAATTGTTGTCATAATATTGCAGCCCTTCTGTCTTGTTGACTGTGTTTAAATACTCTGCAACATTGTGCTTTCAGTTCCAGTCATGAAGCAGTCGTTCAGAATAAAGCTCAGCTCGCCAGACATCGACCCCAATGACCCTTAAGTGAGCAAGGCGATCCTGAAACAGGTCAAAGGTCAACTAAATTGCTGTTAGTAGACTTAAGCCTAGTGAATGACAATAAAGTTCTCTCACAGTGCAGAGCGTCAGCTGGACGTACTATAGAATACAGTCAACATTCACTGTATACTTAGCTCTAAACTGTCTCAGACTGTATGTAGTCTCAATACACGCAGTCTGCCACGCAGTCAGACAAAATCTCGGAGTCATGGCAAACATTTTCCAGGTTCTTCGAAGGTCGGCTGACGTGGAGCGGTCAATATCACATGTCTATTTAAGAGAGAGACACACATGGCATTTGTTATTAGGTGAATTACACACAATACAGAAAATAAAGGAAAAAGATTTTGTTTTGGTCTTCTTTCCTACCAACTCTCTCCAATATTGTGAATTTTGACTGCAGTACCCATTTCGAACGATCGGTGTCGATTGTTACATATTGCATCTTTAAGCCACAAAATAATGTTATTGTTTACTAACGGAAAAGGGGTCTATAACTCATAGCAGACTCATAGCAAACTTTTTTATATAGCTAACTTTATATAGCTAAAGTTAAAGATCTAACATTAATAACTTTATATAACTAACTGTATCTAACATGATATGTAAATAACTTTATGGAAGAAACTTCACGTAGCTGAATTTCTATTGTTAACTTTGTTTAGATAATATTATATAGCTTAACATTATATAGCAAACATATTTATATCTTTATATGGCTAACTTTATATAACTAAAATTCTGTAGCTAACTTTGACTTTCCTAATGCAGTTGCACGGGAAGCTGAAGGAGGAGATGGTGAACAAAGACTTCAGTCTGTCTTGGACGAAGGCCCCATGGAGAGATCTTCCACAACACACACAAAGACAAGAAACGACAATAGCCTAAATATGCAGATGAAAGATGTAATATATTGATTGAATAGTCTAGCTTTGACGATGAGTTTGATAGCACCTTGTTCTACAGCAACCTCTCCAACTAACCCACTGGTTAGTTGAAGAGGTTGGCAAAACACTGGTTCCCACCCTGTTTTGCCCCATGACCTGATTTTAAGGTTGTTTTAACCAACATCTGCCCAAAATATCAATGTCCCAGGGATGGGACATGATCACCACTAAGTGGTTAGGAGTAGCCTAGCTTGCCTAGCTGGCTATGAAGACAGGTCTTTTGGGACCGATGTGAGACCTCTAAAACTTAATCAAGAATTGATGTAATAAAAATGTATCATCGCATAGCTCTCGCTTATAAATCAGCAATGTCCCCGACCCCATATGCGTACCGGGCCACTACAAGTGGGGTCCCGACCCATAGGTTGGGAACCATTGAACTTCCTATACTTGAAGATTAATTGCTTGGAAGGCTAAATGTAGCGTAATGTAGGCCTGAAAACTAGAAATTACAGATACAACTCCTGATACAGCTGAAACACCTCTAGAATAGCCCAGTTTTGTATTATTAATAAATGTATATATTGTTTTACAGAAAATAGAAATGCATATATATCAGTCCATTTACCTGTATTATTAGCAACAGTGCTAATTTGAAATGGACTCTGTGACGTCATTATTTTAGGTATCAACGCAAGACTTTCCACAGTACCTAAGGGGTTAGTCCTTGATGGGGCCACCAAGTTATAGATCCCTGGGGTTCTCTGAAGTGGACTCGTGATTGATTGAATAATGGCGGGGGTGTTTTTACCATGCACATGATTTGAATAAAGTATAAAATTGAACTTAAGTGTTGATCATCGATTTTATATATATTCAGATGCCTTATTAGCAAACTCATGAAGCTTAAGAAAAAAAACATGTTTCTTTGAAGGAGGAGATTGTATTGTTGAGATTGTGACCTGAACGCATAGGGTTCAAAATTATATTAGGATACTTATAACAATTTATCTGTGGATAAATTGCCTATCCGCCAAAAGTGGAGGATAGGGAAAGAGCATAATAAGAAGTATGCAAGAAAACAGTACTTACCGTGCTTGCAGCAGTGCAAGTAATAAGAAACATGATAACAATAGTGTGCCTTGCTCTGCATCCACACTCATATTTGTATTTGTATTTATCTATGCATCTAAAGCCAGACTACTGATACATACTCAAGTCCAGCTGGCGGCGGTAATGCAACATTGAGCCTTCTGGTCTTAGTAGAAGAAGTAGTGGCAGTGCCCTGACTCGCCTCTAGGGGATCCGGGGAGCAGCACTCGACGACACACCCCAACTTTTACGTCAGGGGAGAATGAGTGTTTTTTTTTCCAACATGGCGGCGACCATAGATGACAGCAATGCAGTGCAATCTACCAAGAAAAAGCACCTCGGCATCCCTGAAGCTATCTTTGTGGTGCGTAAACAATATCATGCTTAGTTTAAAAACAATAGCGTAACGTTTATCGCCTTATATTCCCTATTGGCGGGGCGGGGTGGCTACTCCCTGGCTAGCCCAGCATGCTAACATGCTACCAGGCTGCTGGGTCCTGGATCACAGCCGGCGTCTCGCTGCCATGTTCAAGTATGGTTATGTGTACTCGATTATATATGGCTGTAACCTAGTCGGGTACCTAGTATTACTAGAAGCCATCCGTGAGTTAGTGGCTGGTGAGTAGGGCAGATATCTGGCTGTTTTATTTTCATGACACCAGAATTCTTGTTCCCTTGGACGGCTTCCAGATACACAGTACAACGTGCCCGTCCACCGCATGATTCATTCGCTTTATTTAGCAACGGCACACAGCCGAAGGAGCTTAAGAAGATGTCTCACCTCGATTTGTATCTGAACCATTAGGGTAATGGCAAAAGTTTGTACCGTTGTAGAATACACGCTACTGTGAGACAAGGGAATGGTTTCTTGGTTGCTGAAGATTTTATGTTGCATTGGTTTGTCTGACGTTTTCAGGAGGACGTGGAGTCGTTTATGAAGCTGCCGGAGAATGATTCTGCAGACGCAGTGCTGAGGAAACTAGACGAGCAGTACCAGAAGTACAAGTACATGGAGGTCAACCTGGCGCAGAAGAAACTCCGGTAAATGCAACGCTCACTCGTTGAAGTAGCATTCTCCAGCAATGTCTTGTCGGCGTTTTTCCACTATACAATACTGTCCCGGGTCGACTCGGCGCGGCCGGGATTTGCATTTACATTACAACCGGGCTACCCGCTTGAAGGTTTGTCTTTAACTGATGACGCGCTTGTCTTGAGTCGATGACACAACGACACACACACTTATTGTAGCCTATTAGTTTTATATTATATCCTACCTTAACATTTTACTGTTTCGTTTAAGAGACATTTCATATATTTGGGTTGTTTGAGGCAGACAGAACATACACAATTCACACATTGGACATCGTTTCACAATTGTTTCCTCGAGTGCCAAAAGGGTTAAATATCAATTTTAGTAATCTAATAGTGTGAAATATTATTTAGACCAAGACAAATCTGAAAGTAATCGGTACTATTTCAACGAGCTATTATATTTTGCAAGCGAATAACGTCAAACTAAAATCACCACTGTGCGCTTCTATCCAAACCTTTTATTACCCTTTTTAATTAGGCTCATATAGTTATAGGAACGAGCGAATAATAACAAATTAAGCTGTTGAGAACTCTAGCCATACTCTACATGCGTCCCGATGCATTTCAGACACAGGAACGCACACTTTTATTGTATTTGTATAGGTCTATATCCCTACAATTTGAGTGACAACTGCTCGCTCCAAACAGCAACCAGGGCTGACGTCACCGCAGCCCGCTTAGAGGCGGGGCCGGGCTCCCATTGGCCCGCCCTCGGAGAGGGTCCATCTCAGGCGTGGCACGGCACAGCTCGGCGCGTTTAAACTGGTGGTGGAAACGCAAGTCGGCACGGCTCGGTATGACTCGGCACGGCCAAAAGTGCGGATGGGGAAAACGCCATGTCTGCGTGTTGTCCTCCTGAAACGAGTCTGTTTGTTTCTATATTGTCTGCGGTAGGAGCATAATTAAAGACAGTGCTTTTTATGTAGACGCTTTTAAATGACGCCACACTTCGACCCTGTCACTCGAGTGTTCTGTGGCTCGTAGCGAATGAAGACAACCATTTTGAATCATTATTGACGCATTCGTTTATCAGATTCTGGGTTCGGTCGTCTGCCTCTAGCCATCCCTGAGTACGGTGTCTAACCCCTACCTGCTCCGTAATGACATGTATCGGGATTCACTGTAAGCCACTTGGATGAAAGCGTCGGCTAAAAGACTCAATTCTTTATATTAGCATGGCTTTATCGAGGACACGGTCAAACAATATGACCGGTGACCAAACAACTCTCTCATTCTTGCTGTGCTGGGTTGGTTTTTCCTCCTTCTCCCTCAGGCTGAAAAACCAAATCCCACAGATCAAGCAGACGCTAGAGATTCTACGACACATGCAGAAGAAGAAGGTAAACCTTGGTTGTATCACAAAGACGTAGGAACTGAGAAGAGATTATATGACCATGCATATCACTATAGAGCATCTTTTTGGGTTCTCTTCTGATATTTATTATGTTATGTGTTTATTATATTGGAAAGGAGAATGACACGATAATGCATATCCCTATAGAGCACAAAAGGTGGCCTTTGTTTGTATTATGGAAAATCCATTGGTGCATAAGTGAATTTGTCTAAATCCATGTCAAACAATGGGCCTCTTGCAACAACCTTTGCCTATTTTTCCCTTAACTTGATTTTTCTTTTGTATTACATATACAACGTATAATATCTGCATTTGATGAAGTACAGATTCATCAAACGAGAGAAATATGAACAGGAAATTGTCCTAAATGATGCGTAAATATGCTGAATTCCACCTGTTCGTAGTTAAGTGTGCGTTCATGAGTTGTGTATCAGCGGAATTGACCCCCTAAACAATGCTATATAAAGACGCATTCCGCCCCATTTCTGCAGAAGTGTCACTCATTTAATTGAGGCCCAATGTCTGCAAAGCACTGAGTTTGCAAGTACATATTTCAATAATTGTTCCAATGTACCCATTTTACATAGGCCATTAATTCATACAGACTGACACAATTACTTCAAAACAGTGTGCTTCTGTAATATAACACATTTTCCTCATAAAACTGAAATGCGGGAGGGTTTGGGGAAGGATAGTAACAGTATTTGATTCACAGCAGTGCTTGAGTGTAATATATATGATCTGTGGTTGGAATGACTTGGTGATGTCACAAAACTGACAACCCCCTCTGCTTCTGTTCTTTCAGGAGACCACAGAACCCATGCAGACCCATTTCCTATTGGCTGACAACGTTTACTGCAAGGCGTCTGTCCCGCCTACTGATAAAGTCTGCCTGTGGCTAGGGGTGAGCGTCATCATCCACCTGTATTCAAAAATAAGTGTCATCGATTTGGATCAGCCAATGAGCTCAGTCCTGAGATGCAAATAATTAGGGAAATCAGCCGGTCTCTGTAGGTGAACGGATCAAAAAACGAGGTTGGACATTTATTTTCTCAACCACCGAACCACAAAAGGTTAAGAAAACAAAGGTTTTACCAGACTTAGTGACTAAACTTCCCAAAAAAGATGAAGTCCATACCTGCACCCGGTTAGGCAGGACAATCTCTTGGGACGCGGGGCAGAGATCAGCCACCTATGTATGTGTATTTCCTAATTATGGGACACTCCAGAGTGGGTTATTCCACTTATACCACAGTGACCAACAATTATTAGATAATGGTTACTATCATCTATGAAATGATTAGTTTGTGTTGCCTTAAAGGTATAATTTGTAACATTTCCGCATTCAATTTTTATAAAATGACTACACCTAGGTTATCATTTTTATTGAGTTGTGTACCAACATTATCCCAAAAGTTTCCTCCAATGTCCAAACCCAGAGAAATACGTAGTATCCTTCAAGGTAACGGTGCGTTTCATTTGGTCGCACGTCAACGGTGTTACAACACCTTTACCGTCACCTAATTTAAGGGGAAACACGGGAGAGAGTCCAATGATTAGATTCGCGACATTATCTCCAGCTTTTTGGGCCGGCGACTCATCTAATGAAAGCTGGCATGTTAATGTTACCTTAAAGGGCCAGTGAACCCACGGTATGTCGTGATATGTCTTATATGATCGTCGACATAGTGTTCTACGCCATTTTATCACTAACTGACATCATTTAGAGAAGGGTAAAATGCTATGTTTTGCCAATCTTTACCAACCAGTTTGGGAACTTTCCACTCTGCTCCGATCGCGTGAAGTTTTCTTCACCTGACGTCGAAGACTTCCGATAGACTGTTTAGCTTCTCCGACACTTCTAGTTTAACGTGTGTGGGTGTGGGTGTGGGTGGGTGGCGTAGGATAGCCACAAGTGGTGGCACAAGGGGTGCGTTGTGCCACCACTTGTGGCCAGCGGTTGATTTTGATGTTCATGTCCGAGAGAGAGTTAAGGACACTTTCAGTATAACGCCACGGCTTGTGGTGCATTTCATATACTCATACACAACGGCGCTGCTAAAGACACACCACAAAGGTGGGGTGGGCGGTAACCATGGGGATAACATGGGAGAAAAAACTCATAATGTTGAAAGTGTCACCTACACTTTAACGAACATCACTTGTGGCTATTTCATAAGAATTAAATTACATAACGTGAATAACACTTTAATATATTATCCTGTCCATGAACATGAGTCCCGTCCGAGTTTCACCGGCAATGGTGGTGAAGAAAACGACTCCCAACAGACTACTAGTCCTACGCTACTTCCAATGTCATCGAACTACATCTTTTGTTTTTGTTTTGATTGAGAGACCCCCCCCCACCCCCAGTGGCGGAAATGTAATACTATGCTTTTCATTAGCTGAAATTAAAATATATTGTTCTTATTGTTGGATTCATAGTGCACTGATTTTGAACTGTTAAAAGGCAGACAATGCACACCCTTGCAACGCTATTGGCCAATCAGAATCAAGTATTGAACAACGCTGTGGTATAACTTCATGTATATGGCCCTGGTCGCCCCCAGGCTAACGTCATGCTGGAGTACGACATCGACGAGGCCCAGGCTCTGCTCGAGAAGAACCTGTCCACGGCGTCTCGTAACCTGGACTCCCTGGAGGAAGACCTGGACTTCCTGCGCGACCAGTTCACCACCACCGAAGTCAGTATCCTTCCACCATCGGCCTGAAGGCTTGCCGTGAGCTAGTCCCAATGCCGGACAGAGATGAGCACTTTGTCATGTGTCGCGTGCAGTGAGGAATGTAACCACATTCATGTGTTGGTGGGGGTAAGGGGGGGGGCGTCTTGCTCAAGGACGCCCACAGGTAAGGAATCTTAGAGCAGGGAGATGTTAACCATTAGAGCAGGGCTATTAAGAAAAAAAAAAAACTTTAAACGGAATGTTAAATAACATGGACCACTGGTGTGTGTGTGTGTGTGTGTGTGTGTGTGTGTGTGTGTGTGTGTGTGTGTGTGTGTGTGTGTGTGTGTGT
>JAOPJO010000061.1:9656180-9667904 GCA_027123675.1 Molva macrophthalma | reverse complement strand
GGCTGATTAGAAATTTGCGTTAACGAGCAGTTGGACAGGTGTACCTAATAAAGTGGCCGGTGAGTGTATATATATTTATATATATATCTCTCTCATCCACCCCCCTCTCCTCTTCCTTCGCCCTCTGCCACCACCAGGTGGTTGACGTGAAGAACAGCACAGTGAGCATGGTTCCTTCCAAGGTGGAGATCCAGCTGCGCAAGGCCAACACTGTCGCCTGGGGGAAGCTGGAGGACCCCAACTTCAAAGCCCCACCCGAGCCAATCAACACGGAGACTTTTGGCGACACCGCAGAGGCCCCGCCCCCCGAGTGGGACATCGACGACGACGACATCAGCGACTCGGATGACGAGTGGAAATACGACAAGCCGACGAAGAAATCGCAGTGGGGGGAGGAGGAGGGGAAAGAGGAGAAGAAGGAGGGTGAGGAAGAGGAGAAGAAGAAGGTAAGGGAGGAAGAGGATAAAAAGAAGACAGTGGAGAAGGAGGAGGAGGAGGATAAGGAGAGGAAGAAGTTGGATGAAAATGAAGAGGGCGGTTTATATGATGACCTGCCCCCACTGGATGACTGAGGAACTGCAGTCTTCTCACACACTTCTCGAAAAACATACAAAACTTGCCATGACAAAATCTTCCACATTGTGGATGATATTTCAAAAGGTCTTGTTTTTACTTTACAACGATGAGGAGCTTGTTTTTGGTTGATTATCAATTAGTTTAAAGGCCTAATATGTAACATTTCCACATTAAAATATTTACAAACGACTAGACGTATGTTATATATTTTGTTAAGTTGTGTACCTACATTATCCAAATTATTTCATACAATTTTAAAACCAAGAGAAATCCGTATTATTCACGGTAACGGCCCGTTACATTTGGTCGCATATCAATGGCGTCATACGCCCTTTACCCCCTAACATCCGAGCAAACACGCAAAAACAGTAGTGCTAGCTTACTATGATGTTCTGCTTTAGTGTGGCTCATACCAGCCTCCAAGCTAATGTAGCGTTTCCCACACAGACTTTACTTGGGTGGGTATTTTTTTAATCTGTCCGAGAGAACAACACTATTTCTTCGGGGTGATAAACGTCTGCGATAGTTTCCACCGATGGAGGCCTACCTGTATACAAAGTCAGTTAAATCTGAATCATCACGGCCGGCTATTATCGTTGGGCGCCCTTCCTCATTTTCTGCCTTGAGGTAACAAATGAACAAATTAGGAAAGAAAGAATTGCACTGTATACATTATGTCATGTATAACCTCTTTATTGATTTGATCCTTGATCGTGTCTCAGTGGTGCAGTGGAGAGCACTGTTGGATATAGCACTGTTACATATAACCCTGAAGACCAGGGTGCAATTCCTGCTGGTGTTTGTTTCCATTGAACCATAATGTAAGTTTTAAACATCATGATATCATGTCTATTGTACTGTCATATATAACCTCCAACCATTGCCCAACCTCTGTGGGGAAGTGGAGTGAGCTGTTGGCTAATGTGCTAGAGACCGGGGTCTTAAATTGAAGCCTCTTATTTCCATATCAGAAAGTAAGTAAGTTAGTTGTTGTTGTAAGTTGTTAGACCCAAGGCATCAAGGATGACTTGGTTGGAGGATATATTTGACATTAAATTCACACAATGACTATATCTAAAAAACAGCCAACATAAGCAGGACTTGAACACGGGTCCTTAGCACTTAGCACTTCAATCACCAGGTCTTACCACTGCACCGCAAAGACATTTGCTGAGGATGGCCGGATTTTATATTTGACATTATATTCACACAATGGTGTTATGCCCAGCTAGCTAACATGTTTTGTCATTTTGGCACAAACCAATATAATTTTGAGTTTTGTACTGCGACAATTAGCTGATTTACATGGTCATTTTACTCAGGAGAATTCAGAGAGGTGATCTCTGAAAATGTTAAATGTATAAATAAATACACACTACAATCAGACCAAAAGGACAACAATTGCCATTTCAGCATTCAATTGCTTTAAAATTAAAGCCTGATGATGTAAAACAAAAAACACACACAAACGTCGTCAGTTAGAGAAGCCAGTACTTTGAGACGTCAATACTTCATTTAATCTTTAATTGTTGACTTTGTCTTTGTTACACACTGCACACAATAACACGATATAACACCTGGCAACGTACACAGTCGTGCAACATCAACTTCTCCTTCTCCTAGTACTGGTCAACACGTTCTCCAATCAAACACAGCGCTATATATCAGCTGTTCAGATAGACGGTGGGCGTTCAACAACCCTATAGTTCACAGGTGTTTGTGAATGGAATAATGTTGCACAGACTTCTTGTCAAACATCCACCGGTCCAGGGGCTGTTTGTTTGTTAGTTTATTTGTTTGATTTTTCGCTCCGCTTTTTTAAAATATGTATATTTTTCTCCAAACATTTTGGAGAATTTGGTTTTTAGTAAACAAAACGGCATTAATAAATACAGAAAATATCTTAATAGCAAAAATGATTAACACGAAGAAAGAAAATGTACAGAAGTTTGATGAAAGGAAATAAACTGAATTAAAGGCCTAAACTTTTTACATTCAAGAGTTGCCTGTGATTTGGAGTAAGGATTACAATGGATTAAGCTGAATGCTAACAGTAGCTAAACAAACAATGAAAGTGGTTAAAATAAATCCCACATCTGATTTTAAGAAGCTTATATTTTAAGGTGATCTTTGTTTCTAAACTTTACTTGATGATGTGCAATAAACCTATGTAGGTACATTCATGAAATATCAGTCATAGTTATTGACAATAACCAAAATTGTACAGCAGGACGGTATGCCCATTTCTTATCTTAGGAAAGTAATGTTTTTTTACGCAAAGTAGCATGACAATATTGGTAAAGCACTGAAAATACAAAAAGTATCTAAATTATTATACGGCTCACCTGAATACAAGAGTTACAATTAAACCGTCTAAATGCTGAAATGGTATTTCAACAGCAGCCAGTAAAGATGGACATTTAAACCTACAATCCGTAAATGTATGCCGCGATGTTGCCGATGATTTGTAGATGTTTATATTTTGAAGATAATGAGATATTTGCTTTAAAGTTTTTCTAGTCTTGCTATGCATTTTGGGTAACTTGTTGCTAATGCTACGGCATGTTACCATGACAACTTGACAACACGTCAACACGCCGTAAATATAGACCATTTATTGGTGAATACATTTTTGGTTTCACAGTTGTGAATAGTTTGGTCCTTTAAATATATCAAACCATGAAATTAAACGAGATGCAACCTTAACATGTTTTTTCTACTCGATAACATTGCTAACAAACTGTCGGTCGCAACAAAAGTATGACATTGTCAAATGTTAAGTGCTAGGCTGTCAAATGATTTTCTGAAGTTTTCCAGCTTCAAAGCTGCTCCGTGATAACAAAGTATGAGATCAATATTTAGTAGTATTAGCCAATTATGTTGTATTCCAATGGTTTGTAAAACCAACTATTCCTTTAAGATGATTTAAGTCGTTCATTTGAAACAAAAAAAAGTAGCAATGAGTATTTCAAATCATGGTTACCGTGATTAGACAGAAGTTGGTTCTGGGCAGCAGTTATGGATTGTAGGTTACAATTATATATAAGTAAAATATAAATATACTCACTGGAGTAAAATGGGATATTTTGAGCCTGAAGATAATTCATAATAAAGAGAATGGGTGTACAGCCTCTGATTAAATTAATATATTCCTAAATATATATACATCTCTCTCTCACTCATATATATATAATCAGCACATTTATCATAAATAGATTAGATTGTTTTTGTAGTCCTTAAATCTGAATGAAACAAAGACACACATCCTTTTTAGTTTCATCCCTTAAGTTTGCATCTTCGTAAAGTGCAAAGCAGACACAGTAAACATTTAAATACACAGTTCACACACACACACACACACACACACACACACACACACACACACACACACACACACACACACACACACACACACAATTCTCAACTGGACGCTGTCTAAACTTGGCACTAATCCCGAAATACAAAGGTGTAAAGTTGCTATGGATACGGTATCCATGACGACTTCGCCAGAACATCCAAAACGCTGCACAGCAATCCCGGGTCCATCATTTTTTACAATACTTTTCGTCCTTATATTCCCTTGCATCTGCGCAATGAAATGACTAAGAAGGTTGTTGTGCAGTCCATAAAGTTATAAGTTAAAATTGTTAAAACTAGCAAAGCAACTTAATCTTATCTCCTAAGATAGGTGCTGTTGTGTGCCAGAGAGGTGGAGTCAATCACATGTGAAGATCAGAAAACACTCAAAGTGGTTTTCATTCTTTTCAGTTGCCTGAAGAAAAGACCCATATCATTATCGGCATGGTGATTAACATGTGAAACCATGGCAGGAATTCTGAATCCCTGCTCAGCTAGCGCTGCTAATCACTAATCACAGATCAGCAAACCAATTGTTTTTTCAGTTGGAAAATTGTTTGTTTAAAAAGTAAAAGTCCCCCTGACAAGTACATTTAAACCTTTTTTTTTACGCACACCAACCCAGATTTACAAACTAGTAAAAGAAGCTGGATAGGAAAAATCATTTTTTTTTACTTTTACTTTCTAAAATAAATTTACAGTACACAGTACAGGAGTTTCAAACAATTGCAAACTCTGCTTCTAACAGATTAACCAGTTTAATATAACTAGTTTTTTTGTATAAAATTAAAATTCTATTCAATATATTATTTAACTAATAGTTTATGGTCCTAAAATGCAGAGTTTTAAATATGGGAAGGGGGCATGTAGGAAAAGCCTATAGCATTAGGTATCATTATATTTTCACGTCACGTCATGTCAAATATAACTCCCATGTGTGCTAGATCCCCACCCCTCTGGCACTTAGTAGTAGAAAACAAACAAAATGACTAAATAATTGAAGATGTCCATGAAAAGATTTCGAAACCAATCCCCAACAAGGCCTTAATCGCAGACGAGGTAACTTCGTCGAGTACGACGGTTGCATGCAGGGATTCCAAGTAAAAAGAAAGGCGGGAAAAAGCGACAATGAAACAGATTGATTACCCAGCTATTGATTACCAGCGGCGCTATTGGCAGGAGAGAATGATGGCTGATGGTTTGCATAAGAGAGTCTAAAGATGGGCGAGTTTATACCTCAGAGGCAGTGCAATAGAAGATCAAATCACGCGTCATATCATAATCATACAATATGTTCATTAAGACAACCATGAGCAAGTTTAAAGTAAGACTTAAAAGAAGTTAAAAGTAGTAGATATGTTTAGTCTTTGAGGCTTCTTCATCTGTTTCACGTGGCAGAACGTCCACATTCTCCAGTGTCATATAAATCCAGTGTTGTCTTCCAATTCGTAACCACAAATGTGGCCCGAACTTTGTATTTTTCCGAAGTGAGACGCAAACCGATAAATGTTGTATTGATGCGATAACAAAGAAGGTTTACACCAAGTTAAGTGAAAAAAGGTAAATCCTATGTTAAGGCTGGATACTAGTAGTTTACAGCGAGAGTTTGTATTTTTTTGCAGCGTAGCTGTATAGCTTTGGCCCACGAGAGTCACATAGCGGTCTGTAGAGGGCCGCGTCAAAACACCACATAGTAGGACCTTTCGTAAAACATTTTCATAATCAAGGTCATTTTTCACAAATTAAATACGAGTCCACATGAATACATTCCTCGATATAACATATATTTTTTTGCAACATCTACAATATTCTCCAGCTCTGGTTGACGATATCAATAAAGTTCTTCCTTTTTGCCGTTTCTTATTCTTGTTTAATTGTCATTTTCAGTTGTTCCTACGGTGAAGAGAACATTCAATTAAATAAATTGTCTTAAAACTATTCAACAAAAAAAGCGGGAAAAAAGGTCCAAAAGGCTGTTCAACAACTTTTCAACCAATGACAGAAAGCCAGCAGCGATGATGCAATGTGCCCTATCAAAATCATATTGAATCAAAAAGGCTCTTTCCTGGTTGCCGGCCAGTTTGCGTCGGCTAAAAGAGGAGGAGGAGCCAGATGTGTGGATCACGGGACTCCCCTAACAACGTCCGTCCCATGTGCAGGATAACTTCCAGGGGCTCCTCCCCTAGTCGGCAGTCGTCATGACAACAGGAGGTACCTCTAAAGCGCTCGTTAACACCTCGTTAAGAGTCGGTCTCGCCGGTGCCCGCTTTGGAGTCCCAAACCCCTGGCAGAGAAAAGGATTATTTAAACATCAATCTAATCGAATCCAGTCCAATTGATTGAATCAATTTTACAATAATGTAATCCCGTTCAATTTAATGTTATCCAATCTAATTTAATCAATTTAATATAATACAATCAAATGAATGTAATACAATTAAATCTACTCTATTCTCACATAACACAATATAATCTTATCCAATCCTACCTAATATATCTAATATAGTATAATTCAATAAAATAGAATCCAAGATAATCAATTATGTGATGAAATATTGAATGGTCTCAACATAGTGACATCACTCTTACAAACATATACATTTAGAGTGTCGCTCACCCGAAAGCGAGCTGTTGGACTTCTGCTTGTGGAGCTTCTCTCGGTCTTTCTTCACCTTGGGCATGATCTTGAGCTTCATACTGCTGCTCTTAGTGCTGCCTCTCACAGAGTCCTGGAGAGAGAGACACAGACAGAGAGAGAGAGAGACAGAGAGAGAGACAGAGAGAGAGAGACATGGAGAGAGAGAGAGACATGGAGAGAGAGAGAGAGAGAGACATGGAGAGAGAGACATGGAGAGAGAGAGAGAGAGAGAGAGAGAGAGAGAGAGAGAGACATGGAGAGAGAGACATGGAGAGAGAGAGAGAGAGAGAGAGACATGGAGAGAGAGAGAGAGAGAGAGCGAGAGAGAGAGAGACATGGAGAGAGAGAGAGAAACAGAGACAGACAGACAGACAGACAGACAGAGAGTTTAGGATGGAACCAACAACCCTTAATTGGCTCTACCCCCAGAACAGTGGTAGTGCCAGGCTTTGGACACCTAACTACCCAAGGATTAGAACCCCTAGCCTAACCATACATAGTAAAGTGGTTCCTAACCTTTTTGCGAACCCAACTTCTTGACATTTCTGTGCATCTGCTTTGACACACGTTATAACTTGGGCTGGCCCAAATACATAATTTCCAGCTTTGGATAATCGTTAGGTTTTCCGTATAAATATTCAGAGAATATGTTTTTTGTTTTTCCTTTTCACTTCTACGGTGTTATTTTAAGAACGTAAAAAGCAAAACTACAATATCACGTAGGTTTACTGTGTGGATATTCAAATATTCAGGCTCAGCGCTGGTTCTAAACCAATAAACATCTGCCTGTAATATCCATGTCCCAGTGAATGTATGTGCATCCAAACTACTAATACCTTGTCATTATTAGTTCTTAGTTATAAGTGTTAGTAATAAAACATGTTATTAGTTGTTATATACTTTTCAGACCTTAAACGTTTTTTGGGCAAATATTTCAGTTTATGTTTCAGCAATCTCCCACGGCCCGATTTGCGACCCGAAGTTGGGTCCCGGGCCAGAGGTTGGGAACCATTGGATTTAGTACCGTACAGCCATAAACCACACCGGCCTACCTCCTCAGAGCACTGCATGAGGGGGCAGATCCAGTGGATGTCGTCCAGCTTGTGGAGCTCCGTGCTCAGGCTGTTCAGCGTGGTCTGGAGCTCCACCTCCTCCGGGGAGTCCATCTGATGAGGAGGAGCAGAGAGAGATGAAGGAGGGGAAAGAGAGATGAAGGAGGGGAGAGAGAGATGAAGGAGGGGAGAGAGAGATGAAGGAGAGCAGGAGAGAGAGATGAAGGAGGGGAGAGAGAGATGAAGGAGGGGAGAGAGAGATGAAGGAGAGCAGGAGAGAGAGATGAAGGAGAGCAGGAGAGAGATGAAGGAGAGCAGGAGAGAGAGATGAAGGGGAGGAGAGGGGAGCAGAGAGATGAGAGGGGGATGGAGAGATGAAGGGGAGCAGACGAGAGAGGAGAGGGGATAGAGATGAAGGAGAGCAAGAGAGAGCCTAACTCTAACTCCCAAACCCATCTCTTGAACCCAACCCTTACTCTACAAAGTTAACAAAACATAGCACCTAAAATCGCTTATACAAAAAGATAAGTAAGTACATACTCTCTTTTTCTCTTGTTAATTCCCAAAAGTCCTTCATTAGGAAAACGTGGGCATGGAGTAAAGCATGGATTCTTAGTGTCTCCTTAACGTGTGATCGGCTCACCAGTAGTTTTCCGTCCAGTAGCATTCTGGTCTCCGCCTTCAGGACCTTGCTGCTGTTGACGATTTCCACCGCTGTGCTGCGAGTCAGACCCTTGGAAACACACACACACACACACACACACATAAACAAATCAATATTCAAGCACACAAACACATGCAAACACTTGTCAGCGCCACCTTTGTGCCTATCATTGTCTGTCCATACATTTGTCCATTCAACCATTACGCATACATATGTCTAGCCATCACCAATCCATCCATCCATCCTCTTCGCTATTATTTGTCTCCATCCACCCATCCACCTCTCTATCATCTGTCTATCTGTCCATCCATCCAACTTTCTATTTATCAATCCATGCATCCCTCCATCCATCTACTACTTGGATACCATCTATCTATGTATCCATCCATCTCTACTTCTATCTATCTATCTATCTATCTATCTATCTATCTATCTATCTATCTATCTATCTATCTATCTATCTATCTATCTATCCATCCATCATCCATCCATCTCCCATGATGCCTTGCTCCTACCTCAGGGCTGGAGGGCTTGGAGGGGAAGGCCTCGCTGAGCACCAGGGCCGTAGCATTGACGGCGTGTGCTAACTCCTGCTCCACTAGCTTATGGCTCTTAGCTGCCTCGCGGATCCTGAGGAAGGTCGTCACGGAAACAATACTATCAGGATTCTAGAACCAGAGACTAGCGTTCTAGGATACGTACACATTTTAGAAGTGCAAGAGTCTTGAATTCTATGAAGAATTTTAGACATACACTTTTGACTATGATAGTGAATTACAACTGAACACACACACACACACACACACACACAATCCACGTGCACAAACATTAATCATTAGTCCTTATTGGGACCTTCCATGGTAATGTGTCTATCAGTGTGTACACTAACACACACTCACACACACACACAGATATGTGTGTGTGCGTGTGTGTATTGTTATCAGTGTTTATGGGGACCTAACTTGGTGTCATGTGTGTGTGTCCTCAGTTTGTGCAGGGACCTTACTAGGTGATAAGCGTGTGTGCGCGTGTGTGTTGTTCTCAGTGTTTGCGGGGACCTTACTTGATGATGAGGGTGTCGGCCACATTGCCCAGCTGTTGCACCTGAGCACATTCCTCCTCCGTCAGGTACTCCATGGACTGCTGGGAGTTAAGGCGGGGCCTAACCAACCGGTAGCTGTCAATCTTCCTCTTGTCCTCCCAGGACTTCAACGTGCTCTCGAAGGCCTGAATTTGAAGAGACGCCGACGTTGAGTTGGCACTTTGTTACACATCGTACCGCAGCACCGTGAGTTATTCAAATGTTATCAAATCTTTCATTACAATTTGTGAACAATTTGGGTTAAAAATGGGAAAAACATTTCAAGAATTTTTCATAGAAAGTTGTTTTAAAATTTATATTGAAATTCTACTGCCTTTTTCTCCAAGAGACCACATTTGGTCGGAGAGAAGTATATAGATCAGGGCAGTAGAGAAACATGGCCTGTCTTGACGTCTATACAGACTATAATAGTTAAAGTAAAACTGTGTAAGATCGAGCCTCTCCCAGTGTGTATTGGGAGAGGTTCATTACATTCTACTGGCTGCTCATCTGTTAAACGCAAACTAGCGCAGCTCGGCTGTCTGGGCGGCGAGCCTGGGAGGGGTTTGGGGAGGGTCGATGGTACGATTCTACTAAACAAAGAGAGGTACGGGCTGGCCTGCATTGTTTTATTTGTAGAATATATCAGTTATAGGATGTGATTTTATTGATAACAATATTGAAATCCCAATGGATCAGCATTGACTACAGATATGTCCAGGTTATTTCAAACTACGCGCTAGTTGAAATGTTACACATTGTGATAATGTACTACAGATCTTCTGATAACTGGGTGATTATCTTGATTGAGCCATATTCTTACGTCAACCGTTATTATCTAACGCTGAACAATTTGCCAATCAGCAAGAGTGTAAACACGATCAGGGGTTTCTCCTGGCGAATGCTCTTATGTAACCACGGCGACAGAGGAGTCAAGAGACGTGGGCGTAAAACACAATGAAGAAAACACTAACATATGGACACACAGATGGTTAGACAGATAGACATGGAGAACAGAAAGACAGACAGTTAAACAGAACTAGAGTAAAATGGGCTGACAGACAGACAGATAAACCAAACAGACAGATACATAGATAGACAGTGAGACAGATAGAGAGAGAAAAAGAGCGAGAGCGAAAGATAGATAGATAGATAGATAGATAGATAGATGGATGTATGGATAGATGGAAAGATGGAAACACAGACAGACAGACAGACAGACAGACAGACAGACAGACAGACAGGGGTTTGGGGGTGTAACTGACCCGGTCTCGTGTCAGCATCTGGGCTCGGTTCTTGTGGATGATCTTGACGATGCCAGGAGGCTGGATCCAGGCCTCCCCGTCCACCTGGACCGGAACCCCCTCATCCCCCAGGATGGTGATCTTCACCTGCCGACACTGGAACCACCACATAGAACCGGTTACAACCAGATACAACTACACAGAACCAGTTAGAACCAGAGAGAAGCAGATAGAATGAGTTAGAAACAGATAGAATGAGTTGGAACCCGTTAGAATGAGGTAGAACCAGATAGAACCAGTCAGAACCAGATAGAATGAGTCAGAACCAGATAGAATGAGCCAGAACCAGATAGAATGAGGTAGAACCAGATAGAACGAATCAGAACCAGATAGAATGAGTTAGAACCAGTTAAAACCAGGTAGAACCTAGGTAAAACCTGGTAGAACGAATTAGAACACAGAACCAGTTAGAAGCACACACAACCAGTAAGGTGTATGTGTACACCACGCACAGCATTCATATGTGTATGAATGGCT
The DNA here is from genome assembly GCA_027123675.1 of Molva macrophthalma. Classification (NCBI taxonomy): domain Eukaryota; kingdom Metazoa; phylum Chordata; class Actinopteri; order Gadiformes; family Lotidae; genus Molva; species Molva macrophthalma. Next base: position 9,656,755 of record JAOPJO010000061.1, on the reverse strand, counting down.
ATGTACATGTAGACACATGTACATAGATGTCTATACATGCACATGTAGGTAAACAGTACGTACCTGGGCTATGCGGTGGTGCTGCAGGTTGATGACCCGGGACATGGCCATCTGCATGCTGCCGAACACCGCCACCACCTCCAGCTTCTTGTCATCGAACGACGGAGCACCAAAGTTCTGCACCAAAACGTTCCACATTCATTGTACAGCATACAGCAAATGATACATAACATACTGTATACAGTAACTACTGTATATACTGTAACATACTGTATATCAGTGCATGTGTGTGCGTATATATATGTGTGTGTGTGTGTTTAAACCTGTGTGTATATCACACACGTGTGTGTATTTGTATGCATGTGTACGCGCGTGTCCAGGGGTTCTTACGTTGTCCTCCTTGGTGCCTCCCCAGAAGTTGATGCCCCCAGCGTAGCTGGGGATGTTGAGCACCGCCAGACCCTGCAGACTGGGGAGGGACATGGACACCCCATCACACTGGAGAGGGGGAGAGAGAGAGAGAGAGAGAGAGAGAGAGAGAGAGAGAGAGAGAGAGAGAGAGAGAGAGAGAGAGA
>JAOPJO010000061.1:9545607-9560735 GCA_027123675.1 Molva macrophthalma | reverse complement strand
TCGTGATTTGATCTTACCTCGTCTCTGCATTGTTTTTGACACATTTGGCAATACCATCTTAACTTTTGAAGCCCTTTCATACATAATATATAAACCTACGTCTCTCAGTGACAAAGAGCTGAATATCGTCTGGGTTGTTTTACTGGGAGACAGAGAGAGACTGGGTCTTTGTACTTCTGCTAGCCGTTACGTAACAGCCCAGAGTTATCTCTACGCACTGCTGCTCATGAATAAAGAATCAGCATCTCAACCAACACAATACCACAAACAAACCCTAACACACGTCTCCCTCGTCTCCATTTAGAGGTCTCACACAGCGGGGAAGCAGTTGGAAACGGTGCAGAGATGTATATGGCCTTCAAAATAAGAGTGTCAGGTGACTGTTGACACTGTTGATACTCCAGGGTGGATTTTAGCTCCTCCCATCAATCTGGGTCCTTCAACTGTAAACAAACTCACTCAACTGATGAACTAAGTAGTTGGATTTGTCCTGGATTTGACAAAATAGGATGAAAGATAGATGGATGGAGGGATTGATAGATAGATAGATAGATAGATAGATCTACACAGCAGATCGATAGTTAGAGAGAGATGTAGAGATAGACAGAGACAGAAAGGTAGATAGATAGAGATAGAGAGGTAGAGAGAGAGAAAGATAATATGAAACTACTATATTCTGGTATTGCTTTAGAAGGGGTCCGGGGTGACTATTCCACTTGACACAAAACGACCCTAGAGGGCGTTTCAAGGGGTGTGAGGACCACCTGGCCGCGACAACAATTAGTTGAGTTGCTTCGAGCAAAAAGACAGTCACAGAAAACACTATCACGCTTTTACCTCACCACAGAACACCACACCTCACCACAGAACACACTAGCCTCACCACCAAACCGCAGCTACGGCCCCTTACGACCTCCACCCTCACTGAATCAAACACATTAAAAACGTTTTGCTGTGCTTTACGCTGTGACGTTACTCCACCTTGGCACACTCTAGGACAGACCCGATAGCAGACAGCTTCTAAGGAGTGACCCTGGTGTAAATCTGAACAACAGCTAATCTTTTGAGCCATTCGGTAGGCTGCCCTACCGTTATCACCCTGCCTACACCCCGCTAGAAGACACATCGAGGAATCGTCCACGGCTCACCGTTCATGTGATGGCGACCGGGCCGATCAGTGTAATATGGTCACGTTCCGCAAGCCCAACGGCGTTGACCACCTGGACCACACCGCGGCTTCCGTGCCTCGAAAAATGGACCCAAACCGTGTCTGCTTGTAGCGCCGATAATCGGATCTAGTGCGACGATCGTATGCGTAGACGCACAAGAAACGGCCCCAGGTGTGCTACGTTACCGGGTATTACCACAACACGCATCGTGATAGGCCCAATAGACACCAATGTAACAATAACACACAAACACACAAACACACACACGCACGCACGTTCGCGTGCAGTGCCCATACGGCGGAGGATGCGTTTACACACACTCGGTTGCAGAAGCCGATTAGGAAAAAAAATAAAATATTACCTGCCGTGCAAGTCCCTCGCGGTAGATAAACCTCCGATTCTCGTCGTCTTCCTTTTAATAAAATAAAATCACGTCGTTTTCAAACCCGCGGTGTGCCATTCATATTAAACCTTCCATGTTGGGGGAGAGAGAGAGATGGCACACACACACACGGCTTGACCAGAGAAACGGAGGAGCTGATGAAGAGGAGGAGGAGAAGAGGAGCGATCTCTGGGGTGTCTGCTCTCATACGTCGTTTCCAAGGCAGCGAAAACTCAACCATTGGGATGCAGTGGGCTTGCTGCTGGAACCGAACAGCGCATGCGCACCCGAGAGATACCGATAATACCCGAGACCACCGCCCACCGCCGACGTCATGGATTAGGGGCTGGGAGGGGGTGCGCACATGCACGTGCAGGGCTTCGAAGACTATTGACACGTTCTCCACCTCAATGTTCTCTATCCATTCATTAAAGGCACATCGGTGTCATGCTAGGCCTGTATTTTTGATTAAATCTAAATATGAATGGTAGCTTCTGTTGTCGCAGGGAAATCACATTCCTCAGACACCTGATAAATAATGTGAGGCCGCTGCGTAAGCACTGCGAGATAGATGCTGCATAGCAAACAACCCGCCCCTTACCACTTTCCTGATGGGTATCCGGCGCTGGCTGCTCGGTCCAGTAGCGCAGTGCCTGGGTTCCGCCACTAAGAGGTGCTGTTGCGCTATGTATTGGGCACGGGGGGCGACAGACGTCTTGTCGGTTCTCCTTCTCCTATGTCGCTGTCCGAGGTGCTGAAATCCACACGACGACAAATAGATTTTTCCTTCTCTTCTTTTCAAATGATAATCAAGATACGATGATCTTAATAAAATAGAACAAACCTTATTTTAATAAATAATCATTAAAATATGATGAGACAAATGTATACTATTTATATAAATATATATTTACTCATTCAGATCTTTCCTCTCCTTAACTTTGAAAAGCGTTCCATTAAAAATATCAACAAAGATTTACAACCCTTTCAAGTTCGGCTAACTTTGTTGGACTATTTAAAGACTGAAACATAGTTTCTAAAGTAAAAATATTACTAAATATATATATTTATTTCTGGATAAAGACTGTGGCATGCTCTTTAGAAAATATGTAGGGCCACTCAATGACATTTTTCAATAATTGTTTTAGGCTGTAGTTTTTCCTAGGCCGAGGTCATTGAGATTCAGAGTGGAAGTGATGTTTTTTGGTGCTTATAAAATACACCTGATTAATAATCTAGGACAATTACTCAAAGGCCACCAATATCTGAATGAATAAATTCCTTGCACACCGTATAATTATATTTTAATAAATAAAAAAAGCAGCACCACACATAAAATAAAAACAAAAATAAAAAGAATATAACCATGTGTGGGTGATGACGCACACATATTGTGTAAACTTAAGAAGAAGTGTCCAAGACAAAACAGAAATAAAATCACAATTCAAACTTGAGAATTTAAAAAACATAACAAAAAAAAACTTGCATAACGTTACACATACAGAGAAACTGTAGCTGCTCCCAGTGCTGAGGGTCCTACCAGAGACCAGACGTTCTGAAGACCACCACTGTGAAATAAATCAAGTACACAAAGAAACATTCTACTATGATTGGAACTGTCAAGAAGTTCTAGAATATTCTGATTCTAGAATGTAAAGGTTCTCATTCTGGAATAGCTGTAGATGGAACCTTCTAGACGAGAGGTTGTAGACTAGAACATTTAGAACATTCCAGAGCTGCTCATTGGTTCTGGCTTGTCTCTTGGGAGGACCTGCAGCTATGGGAATACTCAGAGCCATTTATTGACACAATTGACATACAAGTTGTTTATAAAATATTATCAATGGATGATCAGATGCCATCTTGAGTATTGTTTCATTAGGTCAAATGTGGACTTGTGATGATTAAGTGGGTATGCCAATACATTTCATTGAAAACATCACTTCATATGAACTTTAGGCTAAAAGGTCTTGGCAAATGTTTATTTATTTTCAAAAACAAAATAGACATGTTTTGTGATTGGTCCAGATGAAAGTGTCAATAAACGGCTCATACTTCAACACACTAGCCCTGAGGCCAACTTATCCCTCACACTCATCACAGCTACCTCTCTCTGGGATCGATTGCTTTAGTCTGGCTCACAGACGAGTGGAGAGTAATCACCAGTCCACTTGTCTCAATTGTCCCAGACCTGATCAATAGAGCTTGGCGAAGACAGAGAATCAGTTTGCTGAGGGAGTTGGTGCAGGGCTGATAAACACACAGGTATACACAAAGAGCTAACATACAGGTAATACATTTAGTTGGCTGGCCTGGACCTCTCTCCCCTCTGCTCACTGTCTCTCTCCCTCTCTCAATCTCTCTCTAATTCTCATGTCATTCATGTCTTTCTATTGGACAGAGTCGCAACATTGGGCAAAACGGTGTTGATATTGAAGCTGAAAAGGTTGTTTGAATTTGCTGCTGCACTGAATTTAATTGTCTCTTTCTTTCTCTAATTGTCTTTCTTTCTATTGCCTTTCTTTCTATTTCTATTGCCTTTCTATTCTCTTTGATTTATTTTGCATGCTTTCGTGCTTGCTCTCTCTTTCTCTCTCGCTTTCCATCATTCTATCTCATGCTTTCTCTCTTCATTCCTCTCATGCCAACAGCCAGTTTGTACTTCAGAGTGGCCAGCCAACTTTAATTAGCTTGTTAAGACCCCTCCAATTGAGGTGGAGTGCGGTCGCGAGGGACGACCACTCTGTAAGTTTGTAGCGCACAAACAGCAGCTACCACTATACATAGATACAGATCCATAGAATTAGAATGAACGGAACAGGCATTCCCGCTTCAGAAGTCACATGGTTTCATTCTAATGCCACAAAGAATGAAGGGGGGGGGGATGTACCAGGCTGGTCATCTGATTGGTCGGTTGTAGGTGTCAATCATCTGCGTGACAGTTTAGATGTACATTCAGTTAAAGCTTTGATGCGTCGATGAAAATCTCTTTTCGCTGTAGAATCGACTTCCTGTCCATCTAGTGAGGGCCAATGAGGTTGTGGTTGAAGTTTTTTCTTGGGAGTGACCTGATGGGAGTGTTTTTATGCTTCTCTGTTATGGTCAATCATACTCTGTGACAATGCAACTGATCCCATCCCTATCATATCATACATATGATTTAATTTGATACCTTACATCATATATATATATATATATATATCATACCATGTATATATATGCTATCATACATCATCTCTTATCATACATCATTTAATATATGATCTCGTCTCATGTCTTGTATCACATTATATATTTCCATATCATTATCATTATTATTTCTTTGTTGATAATTTAAACTGCGGCCATTTGTCCAAAGGGAGCATTTAATATCCTGGTATCTGGAGCCTGGTATCACAGTTCAACTAACTAGGGAACGGCGGATATCTACCGTCATTCATAGTCAACGAGAGAAAACCCCTCTGGTTGTAACTCCTCCGTGTGACCACATGGTGTCACTGTGACTCCGTAACAGAGCGACGGTCTGTACATTCTCGCCCTCGTAGACAAAACCAGTCAATGGAAATCCAAATTATCGACGTTTTAGCTTTTTTTTCCTTAACCTCCCCCAAAAGAACACACAGAAAACATTTCAGTCACGTTTTGATATCGTCATTGTTAAGCTCCAGCCAGAACAAAAATAGATTTGGTTTGTTGAGACGGTTCAATACGTGAAAGCGGTTGGTGAGTTGGAGCTGACGCCTCCATAACCAGTGTCTGTGGGGCCCCTCAGACAGTTGCCCTTCACGTTCAGGTGGAAGGTCACAGGAGCCTACCTTAACCATGTCTCTTCCGACCTCAAAGTCTGAACCCAATCTTTTAAAAAACACAACGTCGTACTACTTCCTACGTACGCTTTGAGTTCAGGTTTCTACGTGTAGTACAAATACCAACAGGCACAAATCCACAGCTAGCTAAAACCGTGAGCCGCCTGCCACGTTTATGTTTCCCTGTATATTTTCTCATCTATTTTTGGGTTTGTTTTCTGTAGACCTTGAAAATGTCTCCTGTACTTCCTGAAAGGTTTGAAAGCTGGAAAATAGCCAAAAGTTCTCTGACATTGAACTGTTTTTAATCACTCCCTCCGTTGCACCTGTGTCAAGAGTACTCAGTGGGTGTACAGTCGTCCTTGGTTTCCATGAAAACAAAACCCACACTCTGCAATGTTGGGCCTCATCAGACTCTTTCGGTTTCTGAGTAACGTAACTCGTCGCTCGTTACTCGTGACTCGGAATTCCCCCGCTTCTCCGCCCGTGGATAAAACGCCTTGTTCGGCGATCCACCGTGTGTAAAACCACAACTCCATCCACCGAGCCAATCGAGAAACGGCGCCTCCGCGGCCAGCGTCCATCGTCCGATCACACGCTGCTGGTGATTTCTCTGGAGGAGGGGCTGTAGCTGACGAGGGACAGGTCCGTCTCCATCTCCGCCTCCGTCTCCGAGAGCGCCAGGGCCGCGCCCCCAGGCGACGCCAGGGCCTGGCTCTCCGACAGGCTGGTGGCCGACGCCCGTCTCCCGTCGTCCGTGAGGTCGTCGGGGTCCACCGCCGGCCTCCCGTTGTCGCCGCGCCCGCCGTTTCGCAAGCTGCTGCCGCCGCGGCCCGCGCCCGACCTGCCCCCTCCCCCTACCATGAGGGGCGTGGGGGTGTGCGAGGAGCACGGCGGAGGTACGAGCAGGGCCCTGGCCCCGGGGCCCGTGTTGGCGGTGTTTGCGGCCGCCTTGTAGCGGCAGCGGATGTAGCTGGAGAAGGCGCGGCGGTACGTCTTGTTGAAGAGCGTGTAGACCAGGGGGTTGACGCCCGACGAGATGTAGCCCACCCACACGAAGACGTTGAGCAGCTCGGCCAGCAGGGGCTCGTTGCAGGACCCCTGGCACAGGACGAAGGTGACGTTCGTGATGAAGAACGGACACCACATGATGAGGAAGAGGAAGAAGACGATGCCCAGCACCTGCACGCGCGGAGGAGGAGAGAGAGGAGAAAGAGGAGGAGGATGGAGAGGAGGAGGAGGAGGATGGAGAGGAGGAGGAAGAGGAGGAGGAAAAAGAGGAGGAGTAGTAGGAGGACGAGGACGGAGAGGGAAGAGAAGGAGGTGGGGGATGGAGAGGAGGAGGAAGAGGAGGAAGATGGAGAGAATGAGGAGGAGGAGAAGAATGAAGAGAAAGAGAAGGATGGAAAGGAAGAGGAGGAGGAGGAGGAGGAGATGGAGGAGGAGGAGGAGGAGGAGGAGGAGGAGGAGAAGGAGCAGGAGCAGGAGGAGGAGTAGGAGCAGGAGATGTAGGAGGAGGAGGAGCAGGAGCAGCATGTTATGACAGGTCATGCTGAAAAACATCTTTATGAAAATAAAACAGATAATAATAATACAAACATTACAGATACAAATTGTATTAAACTACATCATTTTGACATTAATAATGAAACCATCTCTGTTATGATGTTCACATTGTTTTGCGTGCAGTTGTTCATAAATACTTATTTTCAATGTTAATCTTGAGCTTTATATCTGGTCCTTGGAAAATGTGTCTCTAAAGGCTTGGACTAGGTTGTCAGGGCAAGACACAGCCATTCATCTCAGAAAACAAACACAAAGGAACAGATGACAGAGGAGAAGAGCGGGGTGGAGAAAAATAAATTGCAGACGGCGGAGAGCTTGTGTTTAAAGATCCTCAAATGATAATAAGCACAGTGCAGACAAAAAGCGCTGCTGCTTTTTCATTAATATTTAAACCTCTTCATTTAAGAGTCAATGAATCTGAGTTCTCTCTTGGTAAAAGGGACCAGATTTGGGCCAAATGTATTTTTGATTCTCACAGGCACTTCAATTTGATTCTGGCATAATTGAGGATTGAAATAGGCTTCAATAAGAGCCACTTTTCCTTTCATTAGGAGAACAGGAAATCCTTTGTCAGCACTCTCATGTACCCCAACACAACACTAGAATTGCTTTACTGAGCATAAAGGTGATGCTTCATTATGAATAGGATTCCGACAGAGCTCATTGGTCGGTCTAATCTTAGCCAGCATCTGGCTTAGATTAGACCGCATCTGAACCAGCATCTGAGGCCAGGCTCGGATGCTACCAGGCTATGGCCAAACTTCTGGGGGGAGATGGCAGAGCCTGTGCCTTAAAACAAAAACCAAAAACTCAAGAGGCGGAGTTTACACCTTGTTTCCTTTTTCGAGATATTCGAGCGAAGAGGAACTCATTTTCGGAAGTAGACAAAGCTTTCAGAAGGGGATTTTAATAAGTGTATTTTATAGCTGGTCTACACGGTGAAAAATTTGAAACTTTTACTATCGAGTACAATCGCCGGCCCGAGATTGTGTTCGCCAATCACGCGCCTAGAGGTCCACCGCCCCCCCCAGCGACATCATTGGTCGAAAAACAAATATGAAAGGAAAGAAAGTGCAACGCCCGTGTCGACCCAGATTTGAGCTTGTCTGTCATCTTTGATTCGTGGGGCCGGTCGTCACCGTACCTTGGAGGCCCTCCTCTCGTTCTTGATGGCCTGCATCATCCCGCGTCGCCCGTGGCAGCCGCTGGAGTCCCCCCGGCCCGCCCCGATGGCCGGCGAGCTGAGCTGCGACGACGCCTCGAAGCAAGGCAGGATGTTGATGCTGTCCGATGGCGACGCCCTCAACAGCATGCCGGGCTCCACCCCCTTCAGGCAGCTCAGCGTATTGCGTCGGCTCTGCGGGGGCGTGGCCTCTACTTCTGTGGGAGGGGTTTCAGGTTTATTTGTCATTCAATACAGCATCCCAACCCCTCCCTCATATCCTGTTACGCCCTCATATTCTGTTAGCCTGGGAGGAGTGTCCCGCCACACAAGAGGTTGTTTAAGGAAGTACAACGACGTAACAAAGAGGTGTCTTTGACAAAGTAATCGCAGTGCGTACTACGGTTCAGCACGAAAAGCTGTGTAAGTAAAGGAAGATGAAGCGATTGATCAGTGTTGTTTGAAGGAAGTCTCAGAGTAGGTGCAGTCAGTAGCTAGGTTCTGATGACCAGAGCAACAACAAAACTCTGTGGCGTGTGTAACTGTGTTTCTACGCAACTTGAAGAACGTTATCGACAGACCATAGAACCATCGGTTCTCGTTAAGATACGATTCGGATTTTAACTCAATTTGGATTAGATGACCTAAAATCCGATAGGAATACAAACACATGAACCGGAGTAGAACTTGAGACGGCGAGCAACAAGCATGCCCCTCCACACGTACGTTGCGTGGACAAACGTGCCTTTTGTCCTTTAAAGCCGGTGCAATCTCACATGCCTTGAGGCGTATCCATTTCCATACACAGGAAAACAAGACCTTCCCTGCGGCGGTGTGTGTGTGTGTGTGTGTGCGTGTGTGCACGTATGCGCGCGTGTGTCAATACAATAACGACTGGGGCTGTTATGAAAGGTTTCAAGGACCACTGGTTCAGATCTGTGCATTAATCGAGGTGCAGTCGGAGCGCTTTATAGAACAACTACACAGACACACCGAACTTGCTCCGGTCCCCTCTGCGGGGAAAGCTATTTTCTTTTCAGTAGCACGAAACACAGGAAGCTCCTATTCACGATGTGTAATGGAGAATATTTTGGGAATCAGTCTTTATGGAAAATAACATCGCTCCGTATATCAAAAGCTCCCCGGTAAATAGGCTGTGAGAAAGCGGTGCTGAATAGAGATGAGAGGGAAAGGACTCGAACATAAAGTAAATACCCTTTCCCCACGGAGTTCTGAAATCACACCCACTGTCATTAGCGGTTGAGAACGCCGCCCAGGAAAAAACGTCCCTAATCTCGTGTGATAATTACGTGTGAAACTGTGAATATATTAAAGACGTGCGGACTGTCAAAACTATCAGGTTATAACACAGACATCTGAGTTAATACCGCTCCTGCTGCTAGCTTGGCACTTCTATTTGGGTTAATTAGCAGAGCTGTTAATCTTCAAGAGGTTGTAATTAAAATCGTCAACGGTAGGAAATAATTAATAAAACTCGCGATGTGAAATCCCACTGACGAATTACCCCTCTTAGATCCATCATACATAATCCTCTGAATGCTGCATGCTAACATGTGTAGTGCCATTCCTCGCACAAAGCTACAGTTGACCCTGAAATACCCCGCTGTGCCTAAAACACTTATGTACATTTTTGTTGTAGTGCTTTGCTTAGCGAGTCAACTTGGTTATCAAATTATAGGCTTTATTACAGTTTACTTTAATATATAATGGAGACATTCTGACCTTAAAAGTCTGTCCGCAGACTGTTCTACTCTAAATATTGAACTATTTATTATAATTATAATCATATTAATTAGTCGTATATGTAGTATCTGTTTGAGTCACTGACTGCAATGCAACAGATATCTCTCCTGAGATTTCCATTTAAAACTCATGACAGTCAACATCTAACTCAATGGTTTTCAATCAATTTGGTAGTCCTTCATTGTATCCAATCCTAATATAATATAATCCAATCTACAATCCAATCAAACCTAATCCAATCGAACCTAATGTAATTTAATTGTCTCTAATCTATCTAACATAATATATTGTAATGTAAATGAAACACATGTAAATAACACAACCTAATCTCATGTGGGTTGTGTTACCTTTGCAGTCCGGGGGGGCAATGGTGTTAATCTGGGGGATGTGGAACTTGGTGGGCGGGGCCTGTAGTGAGGTGGGCGGAGCCTGGGTGTTGAATGAAGTCTTTGATTCGTACAGGAAGACAGTGGCCTGCCTCTGGAGCACCTAGCATGTGGAAGATATATACTCATATATACATAGAAATATAACATACTCATATATATACATAGAAATATAAAATACTCATATATATACATAGAAATATAGAGCTCCTCTATTAAATCAGATTAGATTATAGTGGATTATATTCAATGTCACATTAGTATTCAGAATCAAGCTACTCATTCAATTAGATTTGATTCAATTAGATTAAAACAAAGAGAGATATTAGATTAGATGAGATGACATTGGATTAGACTGAATCCTATTGGATGGCATTTGATTACATCAGACCACATGGCAGCATATTGGTGTAGATTCGATTAGAATAGATCAGAGATAATTGAGTAGATTAGATTCATTTAGATTACATTACACCAGATTACAATGAATGATATTACATTTGATTACATCAGACCACATGGCAGCATATTGGTGTAGATTTGATTAGAATAGATCAGAGATAATTGAGTAGATTAGATTCATTTAGATTACATATTACCATATATACATATTCTTAGATATCACATTTGATTACATCCAATCCGATTGAACTAGATGTGAGATTCCATCGGGTCAGGTGACTTGATGTCAGTACGGAGGAGGAAACCCACCCACCTGTATGGTGAGGCAGTAGCTCACCACCATGATCACCAATGGAATGAAGAAGGCCACAAAGGAGCCAATCAGCATGAAGCGCTCCTCGTTCAGAACACAGCTGCCGTTAACAAACACCTTGTCCTTGTTGTGGAGGCCGATGACTGGGATGGGCATGGACACACCTGGAGAGAGGGCGAGAGAAAGAGGGAGACGGGGAGAGAAAGAGGGAATTAGCAAGGGCAACAAACAAGGTCATGCGGTGATGTAATTCTTTTATTCACCAACATCCCAAGAGAGAGAGCGAGAGAGAGCGAGAGAGATAGAGAGAGAGAGAGAGAGAGAGAGTGAGAGGAGAGCGAGAGAGAGCATGAGAGAGAGCAAGAGAGAGAGAGGAGAGAGAGAGACAGAAACAGAAAGAGAGAGAGAGTAAAAGAGAGTCAGAAACAGAGAGACAGAAACAGAGTGAGAGAGAGGGAGAGAGAGTGAAAGAGAGAGAGAGATTGAGAGTGAAGGAGAGGGAGAGAGAGAGAGAGGGCGAAAGCGAGAGACAGAAACAGAGAGAGAAAGAGAGTGAAGGAGAGGGAGAGAAAGGGAGAGAGAGGGAGAGAGAGAAAGGACCCATCAGGTCTCTATATATTTTCCTCAGACAGCACTGAACGGCTGTAATGGTGCGGAGCAACCGTAAAACCTCCGATGACATGGGGTCACCCACTAATCAGTTAATGTGTGTCTGTCAACTGGCACACACACACACACACACAGCTGTGCGCAGATGGAACGTCCTTGACCGTCGCGTGTCACGTCCTATTCCCTCTTTCACATTAAGAGCCCCTGGCCGGAGTCACGTGGAGCATAACAAGACAATCAGGTGTAGTTCTGAGTGATCTGACACTTTACACATCATGAGAGTGAAAGAGGGGAGAGGAGGGGAGGGGGGAGAGGCCGAGAGAGAGGGAAAGAGAGAAGGGGGAGAGAGGGTGAAAGGAAGAGAGAGAGTTAGAGAGAGGCAAGATGAGGGAGGGAGAGAGAGAGCGAGGAGAGTTGAGGGAGAAAAAGAGAGAGAGAGAGAGAGTCAGAAAGAGAGAGAGAGAACGAGAGAGAGAGAGAGAGAGAGAGAGAGAGAGAGAAAGAGAATGAGAGAGATCGTCGAAAGAGAGAGAGAGCTTTATCGCTCTTAAGAGCCAATTAACCAATCTGTTCTGTTTGAGTTGGGGATGATTGCGGTTCCATCCTCAAGGTCAGTGAGAACAGGTGGCGTGCACGATGTTAAACTTTGCAATGAAAGGTCAAAGTCGTCTCCAACCACCAATACCAGCAGCAGTTTCCCCAAGAGTCCCGTTTCAGTGAATGCATTAGGAAGGAGGAAAGGACACATGGCAGGCCTGCAGACAATACCAAATAAAGTATCAAAAAGGAGAAATGGGATTTATTAATGTTTTTAATATAAACTACTAATAATATAAAAAACGTATACACGTAACACATTGAAGATCTGAACTATCACAAAGACGAACAATAAACTTGCACAGCTGCGAGCTCAAATTGCAAAAATTCGGCCTGGAATTCTCCAAACAATGGATCCGTCTCGTTCTCAAGATCTCCTGTTTCCTTAACGACGCTGAAGTATTCACAAGACGCCCCGACCTGGACTCGCTCAACAATTCTGTCCCGAACAAAAAAAACAACAATTTATACACGAGCCTATTCAACATCTCCCCTTCAGGTAAAGAGGAGCAACACGCTCCTCACGGCATGCCAGCCCTGGATCCAAACGGACATGCAGCGGGTGAGGAGCGATGTTAGCAATAGCGCGTACCGGCATCTGGCGTGGAAAAAAAACACAAAAAATACGCCCACGACTTTTCTACCAGCCATTAAACGGACATTATCCCGCCGATTCTTTAGCCTTAGTGCACAAAACCGCAACCCCGGACTTCACCTCGAGAAGAGACGGATGGTTAAAAAGAAAAGACGGTTGTTGGGGTGAAAACCCCCACAAACCGAAGAAGAACGCAAGCGTATTTTTCATATTTATCTGGGGGTCTCTGACCGTGACCTTGGCACTGGTTGAGTGTGTATTAATCATGAGGTTTGTGGTCTCGGCCGGTGGGGTTTCGATTGGAGATGAGAAGCTAAAGGTGTCGCTAAAGGTGTCTTCTTTTGGGGGGTGATGGATCACCATGGAGACGAAGATGTGAGCCATTGCTAGTTGGCTGTGTTTAAACAATTTCCACCGCACCCAGTATTATGGGATGTTGTGCACTGCGCATACAGAGTGTGCCCTTGTTTATGGGATGGACGTGCGGTGAACCACACACCACGCACAAGACAGATGCGTATACACACACGCACACACACACATACAATCAAATACAAAGGCAAAAACACACACACACACACACACACACACACATACACACGCACAGTCACGCACACAAACAAACACACACACGCACATGTAAAGACACACACACACACACTAACACACGCAGCTTCAGATGGCTGAATGAGCGGGCATCTGGGGTCACGAGACAATCAGAGTAACAAAGATTAGTGGAGCTGTGTGTGTGTGTGTGTGTGTGTATATATATATATGTGTGTGTATCTGTATGTGTGTGTGTCGGGGGTTTGTGCATGTATGTGTGTGTGTTGTGGAGGTGAGCAACCCCCATTCCGTCCCATCAAACCTTTCCTGGCCTCCACGAAGAGCTTGGTTGTTGTCTGCTAGCGTTGGAGCGTAAACCTTTACGCGGTTAATAAAGTGTCTTCAGTGCTGTGTCATATCAATGGACGTACGATAATAACACTTGCGTGCTTGGAATGCTAAACCGAACGCAACGCTAACCGAACAATGTATGCCAGGCAGGTCCTCCTATAAAATCTTTACGTATTAAAATCATAATAAATCTTTAGTATTTACGGGCTGGTGTCACTTTGTGTTTAACATCGGTTGACGATGAGTTCTACATTTTAGACACCATGGTCATTCATGAATGCATAACAAATGAAAACACCCTACCACACAAAATCGATCGTGCACCTTTAAGAGGCTGAGCGAATAGCTTCAAGGCCCCAGTTCAAAATCCCAGCATAGCGATTGGCTGACAAGAGAGAATGAGTATTGTAATCCAGTTGAGGAACGGATGCTCAATGACTCAAGTTTAAATGAATGAATGAGTTGAAAACGTCCGCGTCGAATAGCCGCAGAAGTGTCAGTTAATAGGTACCAACTGTCGTGGAAACCAGTGAAACCATGACAGCAAAGGCTGTACACTATCAGGTACACTATTTTATCCAAAGGCCCTTACAGTGAATACAGAAACATGTCAGTAAGGAGCAGGTAGGGGTTAGGACATCCTGCTCTAGGATGCCTACAGGTTGACTGTGGACATTTTGGGATGGAACACCATAACCTTTTGGTTGGGATTTCGAGCACCCATTACATAACACTAGCCTCTCCTTCCGTCGCCACTGGTTCTGAATCAACTACGACATCACAACTCCTATTTTTTGTTCGACGTGCAGAGTGTGCCCTTGTTTATGGGTTGGACGTGCGGTGAACCACACACTTATGCACAAGACTGATGCATATACACACTTTTGATTGCATGCACACACATGCAATCAAAATACAGTGTCGTCCCTTATGAGCAACCGCATTGAAGTCCCTCAGTTTCATGTGGTATTCCAAGTGCTCGTTTTCAGTCCAGCGCTGGACACTCACAGAAGGAACCAGCTGGAACGCAACAGATGTGTCAGATGTGCACCTGCCCCACTGCTCTCTCCTCTAATTGGCCGTGCCCCCCGGACAGCGGTATCCCTGCCCCTCAGTGGTCTTCGTGTCTCGGTTCTTCATCAGAACAGGCGCTGGTTCTCCTGAAAGCCCCCCCGGCCCCCCCCAGGGGTTTGGCCAACAGATGTGGGTCAGGAATGCGAAGCTACTTCAGAGCCATGATCATCGTCATCATCATCCTCGTCTTCATCATCATCATCTTCATCGTCTTCATCATCCTCATCATCTGGTCTCGGCTGGAGAACACCTGGAGGAGGGATGGGCCTGACATCCTGACGTAGCCTCAAGGTGAACAACCAACAGCTTGCTGTGAGCACCGCAGCCTCCATCCCAACTTCTGCTACGTACCGCAGCCTATCTGTCATAGCCCTTCTGCTGTAGGCCTTATGTATATACATATATA
>JAOPJO010000061.1:9367045-9380440 GCA_027123675.1 Molva macrophthalma | reverse complement strand
CACGCAACTGCTTCTGTAGCCTCCATGCAATGTGTGTGTGTGTGTGTTTGTGTGTGTGTGTGTGTGTGTGTGTCCAGATGTAGGTCAGAATAACAGGATGACACACAATTAGAGTCACACTATACCCATATGGAACGCATGCAAAATCCATGTATTTACGACGTTTAGGCGAAAAGCAAAGAACATTTTACAAAAGTTAATACGTTTCTGAACTCCCGATGGTCTGTCATATTTCATCATCGTTTGGTGATATTATACTCACTGACGTATACGAGGTACGAGGTACAAGGTACAAGAGAGAGAGAGAGAGAGAGCGAGAGGGGGGGGGGGAGAGAGAGAGAGAGAGAGCGAGAGATGGACACTCCCGTTTGTGATGTCACAAAAGGCTCGTTGCCCTGACACCTGGTGCTAGAACACCTGGAGTCATTAACAGTAGATTGACACTGACCCTAGACCAGATAGTAATAAAATAGCAGTATAATTATATATGTATATAGATAGATAGATAGATAGATAGATAGATAGATAGATTACATATACCACACATTACCTATCATAGGCTGTGTCTGCACAGTGACTTATCTGTGTCCATTTAATTCTGCGTATGTTTAGTGCCTGCCTGTGTGGAGAGTTATGAAGTGTCTCAGCAATAAAATGTACATCAGCACACATTCCTTATGTCTGAGTGTATGCGTGTGTGTGTGCGTGCTTGTGTGTGTGCGTGTGTGTGTGTGTGTGATGACGTCTTTAGTTAGGTCTGTTCTCTCTGTCTCCAGTGTAGCTGTTGAGTAAGTCCATGTCTGCATTTCAGAAAGGATGATTAAGGTTTATGTGCATGTGCACACGCCTGGCAATGCACAACTGCCAGGGCCTCACTGCCTTGCTCAAAGGCATATCCATCATCACATCATTTGTCGATGGATCTATCCGTCCATCTACAGTTTTCTAGCGAAAATCTAAAATCGAACATGAGCTGAGGGCATGAATATGCTTATTAAATCAAAATAAAGTGTTTTGTATTTTTTTACTTTTTAACTTTGGTAACTTTTTTCCGGAATGTTCGTAACACTATAATTTGATTATTATATTGTATTATAGTATTTTGATTGTTGTTTCTCCTTACACCAGGATTCCCCCAGAACCCAGTTCTCCACCAATCCTGTCGTCACGTCGTCAGGTCGTGGGCCAATCAAAGCTTTGGAGCTCACCTGCACAACATGACTCTGACCAATGGCAAGCTGCGAGTTCCCCAGGATGGGCGGTACTACCTGTACTCCCAGGTGAGTCAACTTTTACAATCATTTAATCCGAATGTGAAAAACACAAATCAACATGAATGTGTCCTGCTTGTCTCGTTAAAACAAATGTCTACAGTAAATATCTTTAATTACCTCTTTAATTTATCTTTAATTAAGACCTTTAAAACAGCACAAACTAAAAGAAAGACCTGGAAAACAAGTAGATCAATTTTCTAGAATAAAACATAATTTGATCAAATCGACACAACAAGAACGTCAGAACGTAGCTCACGAATGTCACGTGACCCGCCGAAATTCCATTTCCCGTCAAAAAATAATCGGTCCAACTGCCATCTCACACGCACATCTGTCAGTGGTTAAACTTTCCCTTGAAAATGCGCCTGAAATCGAAGCTCTCTATCTTTTTTTTGGTTTTTTTTGTTTGAGTGCGTTGGGATTTCAGTGGCTCGGGAGCGTTGGTTATGTTCCTCGGTGATAGTTACGCCAAGAGAAATCAGCTCTCTGGGAAAATGTCATAACAAAAACCGTGGCGGTCGCCGTGTCCGCTCTTTCCTCCCCTTGTTCCAGTCAGGGCAGTTACAGGACAACCTCTGCCAAAACCAAACCTAGAACAAACAAATTGCTCTAGGGGTTAGGCATCCTACCCATGAGGGCCAACAGCTACGATTATTATTACTATTTATTTATTAAGCAGATGCTTTTACCGAAAATTACTTACAGTAGATAGCCAACGATCCCCAACGTCAACAGAGAATGATGCCTGATCAGTCATCATTCTCTGTTGACACTGGGAATCCTAGAACCCCTCTCGTGAGGATGCAGACATTCGAACCCAGAACCTTTGAGCTGGGAGTCAATCACTACATATCCAGCCTTACACTAACCATGCCATTATCTTCCTTCTGTTCTCCTCCCCCATTGGCTCCTCCCCCATTGACTCTCCCCCCCATCTCATCTGACCAGGTGTATTTCCGGTACCCGTCTCCGGCTGCCATTGATGGAGACCAGCGTAGTGTCAGCCACCAGCTGGTCCAGTGTGTCTACAAGAAGACCTCTTACCCCAGCCCAATACAGGTACAGCCCTGCCCCACAACGAGACAGAAAGTCAGGTAGACTCTCAGCCATACAGGTACAGCCCTGCCCCACACCTAGACAGGAAGTCAGGTAGACTCTCAGCCATACAGGTACAGCCCTGCCCCACACCTAGACAGGAAGTCAGGTAGACTCTCAGCCATACAGAAGTTGGCTAGACCTATATAGGTACCATCTTGTCCAGAAGCAACCAGAGATTATGTTGTACCCCATTTAGAAGGGCATATGCATTTTGATCTTGTGCATGGCATCCATATGAATCATGGGTTTGTCAGAGAGCAACATGAAGCAGCTCATCAACACAGGAAAGAGGAGGCTGCTGTTAAACTCAAAAACTGCCCAAACACTCATTCTCCCCCTGCTCTCCTTCTCTCCTCCTTCTCTTCCTTTCCCCCTTTATCCCTTGCCTCTCCTCCCTCACTTCTCCTTCTCTGCCCATCTCCTCCTCCTCCTCCTCCTCCTCCTCTCCATCTCCTCCTCCTCCTCCTCTCCTCCTCCTCCTCCTCCTCTCCATCTCCTCCTCCAGCTCCTGAAGGGCGTGGGTACCAAGTGCTGGGCCCCGGATGCGGAGTACGCCCTCCACTCGGTGTACCAGGGCGGTCTGTTCGAGCTGAGGGCCGGGGATGAGCTGTTCGTCTCCGTCTCCTCCCCCACCATGGTCAACGCAGACGACTCCTCCAGCTACTTTGGGGCCTTCCGCCTCGACCTCTGAGATGGGTGGGATGGGTCTATGGATGGGTCTATGTATGGATGGATGGATGGGTGAATGGAGCATGGATGGATAAATGAATGGATGGATGGAAGGGTGAATGGAGGATGGATGGATGGATGGATGGATGAATGTGTGGATGGATGGATGAAGAGACGGATGAGTAGATGAATGAATGAATAGATGTAGTAAGGGGCGGCGTGGTCACGAGAAACTGAAGAAGGGGTGGGGTGTCCGTGTTGGAGGAGGAGAGGAGGATGAGAGGAAAGCATCCATCGACAGAGGCCAAATGGATCTTGGACGTTATCTTTGCCTTGGAAGGAAGGATGGAAGGGGCTGAAAGAAGGACGGATGGATGGAACAATGGATACACTGTCTGGAGCGGGAGGAGGAGGAGAAAACTGTAAACGAGGAATTCCTTCTGTCCTGCTAACGACGAGTCGGCGCCGAGACGTTGAGAGATACAGTAAACAACAACAGGACAACGCTGGTCACGTGGTCTCTGTAGAGCTCCGATACCGTTCACCTTTAAACATTGAACTCTGAACTTTCCTGGTGGCTCCTGAGAAGGAGGAGAGGGGGGGGTTAACTTGGGAATTGGGAAGCATCGGGACCGACACCCATGGGAGCAGAGAGAGGAGGGGATTCGAACCCCTGACAGAGGAATGTAAAGCCGTAACCTAAATCAACTGTACCCAACATTGTCCTGGAGGATTTTGGATAATTCCTGGGCTGTGGATCCAAAGATACCCGATACAAAACAAATCGAGCAACGACACCAAAGCAAAATGAACACACAGAAGATGAAAATGCAAAAATGGATTATACTTTCTTTTTCTTTCTTTTTTTTATAATTTTTGTTTGTGAATGTGGACCATGTAGTGAAAATGCTAAAAATGACCTGTGGGGATTTACAATTTTTTTTTTTTAGTTTTATTTTACAACTAGCTTATCATTTGTATGATAGGTTCAATGAACCTTTGAGACTTCCTTGTGACTCTGTAGCGCGTGTGAAGGGGATCTTTAAAGGACATTGTCACGCCTTTTCCTGGAAAATGAAACGCTGAAGACTGTTTAGAAAAAACAAATGTAGACAGAGAAAGCAATCATTCTGCCGTTTTAAAGAAGGAGGAATGCAACAAAGAAAGGAGGAAGAAGAGATTGAGCGGGGGAGGAGAGAGGATGTAGGCTTTAAATGGCAGAGAATTCAACCTAAAGCGAGAGGGATTAGAGAGATGGAGACTGAACTTCCACTCTCTCTCTCGCTCTCTCTCTCTCTCTCTCTCTCTCTCTCTCTCTCTCTC
Organism: Molva macrophthalma; assembly: GCA_027123675.1. Lineage (NCBI taxonomy): Eukaryota > Metazoa > Chordata > Actinopteri > Gadiformes > Lotidae > Molva > Molva macrophthalma. The sequence continues at coordinate 9,376,076 of JAOPJO010000061.1, read as the reverse complement.
ACACGCACGTTCTCTTTATCTATCTCTCTAACGAATGGTATGCAGTACGTCATGTTTGACCCGCAAAGGTGTTTGACCTCAAACAGGGCATTCCTTTTAAAAACACAACCCTGCATCCACCAACACAAACACACACACACAGGCACACACAGACACACATGCGGCAAAACCCAAATAAAAGCATTCGCGCGCACAAACACACGGCAAGCCCGGGATTTCCAAAACATGCGCGTGTTTACGCAAAAAAAAACAAGCGAGGACGTGATGCACATGTGGGCGTGTGCAGAGAGACGCACACGCAAACACGCCTCACCGTCCCTCAAAACCCTCGACGCCCTTATGGACGCGTGCGTTCATGAGGGCGTCGAGGGGCGTTCATGAGGGCGTCAAGTGCCTATTGTCAGACAAGGACTAAAGTGTTTTCCTCAACCTCAAAAACTGATGAGTCACCAGTTAGTTGGGCAATTCCATGGCAAGCCATCTTGTGTGTCAATTCATGACAGGTGACCTTTTGTACCTTAGCTAAGTATGCTAATCTTCCCATATTATTGTGTAAATCACCTAGTCAACAACCAAACCAAATTTGGTTTGGTTGCTATTTTACGCACAAATTAAATCTAAATTACCAGTGAGCGTGCACTATCATCGTGAGTGCAAAGAGAGAGAGACAGAGAGCGAGAGAGACATACAGAGGGAGACGGAGAGAATGAGAGAATAAGGGATAGACAGAGAGACAGACAGAGAGAGACAGACAGACGGAGAGACGGATAGACCGAGAGAGAGAGTTGCACATTTGGGGTGTTGAGACATGGGCGATCGAGAAGATACCCAGAGACAAAAACCATGCAATGCCGGGAATTAACTCGCCCCTAAAAGGCCTCTTTTTCTCTCCTCCACACACACTCTAACTCATTCCTACTGTTATGGCAGACACAGTAGGGGTCCAAAATATATGGCAGTAGTCTCTCTATCTCTCTCTCTCTAGCAAACACACAGAGACACACATACACATTTATCCAACATGTCCAACCTCCCTCTACCATCTGGGAGCTGTCAGTAATACATCACGGCGTGTGTGTGTGTGTGTGTGTGTGTTTGTGTTTGTGAGACTGAGAGTGTGAGTGTGAGTGTGAGTGTGAGTGTGAGTGTGAGTGTGAGTGTGTGTGTGTGTGTGTGTGTGTGTGTGTGTGTGTGTGTGTGTGTGTGAGTGAAACGAGGTCAGACAAACATACACACTCGGATGTCTCTCCAGGGGCGCAGCGATCAATTTGTTTAACCTGACAGCAAAGGCCCCTGTGTAATCCCTATGTCTCTCGCCCACTCGCTCTCTCCCATTCACTCATACACCCACACACTCACAGATTATGAGATGGTAACAGAAAAAAAAACTCCATACATCTTCCAATCCTCTTTCCGTGTTTAACGTCATAAACTGAAATGCCTTGTACAATTTCCTTGTACAAAACAAAAATAAATCCCATAATCCAAAGAAAGAAATATCCAAACTTCCTGATGTAATGTTGTGATTCAATGCCAATTCTCATTTTTTTTATACTCTGCCAACTGTAGAAAAAATGTAAAACCACTCTGAACTCGATGTCACCTTGTACCATAGTGAACACGTGAGCGCTATTACTGGCTACAACCTCAACTCTCAAGATGTCAGACAGATTTACACAGTGGGTGACAAACAACAACCAAACCCGTTACCCGACTGGTTGATTTGAATGTGTTATCTCCGTTATATCTGATTTGCGTAATGTTGATTTGAGGTTGTGTACAGCAGAAGTGGGTTGTGCGTGTGTGTGTGGGTTTGTGGTTTTTTTTGCCGACATAAGTCTTTGTTGAGCGGTTTTGTTAAATGACGGATGCAAAGTGTTTGTTGGTCTGCCGTTCGTTACAGTTAAAAGCAGCGACAAATTGTAAAGACTCGCATTAACTGTGAATGATATAATGATAATTCATTCATAATTAATCCATCATTGATAATGAATACAAATCGGCTCTTGGTCTGACTTCTGAACTGAATCGGCGGCGTACACAAAGGACGACGAACAAAAGTGGTAGGATAATTTGGGGAAAGCATGAGCATATGTAGTAATTATTGTAAAAAGGTTTGATTCAGCCTGTGTATGACCCAGGTATGCCATCACTAGATGGTAGTTGGCAGTTTATAATGTGTCTGTTGTGCTTGCGTGGCCCTTGCATCTAAATTGCTTTACTCTGTGTGTAATTACATCCAATGAGACTGTTTGTTGTCCCCACCTCCCAAACCTCCACAACCCACCGTGTCTGCGCATTATATATAAACCCCAGGGCTAATTCCATGTAGCATCGAAGCTAATGGTTACCAGACCACAAGCCACTAACTTCCTCTATCACTTGCCCGCGATCTGACCTTGCCGCCTCAATTATCGCACTTAGCAATTCCTTCTATGCTAGCTGCAAAACAACCAGGGATTCAAACTGTTTCCAAACTGTTTAAAATAATTTATGTAGAAATTGTGTGGGTCTTTTGAGGCCAGTGACGCACCTTTAGCAGTCGCCAAATGGTTCCGGAGAGTTCAGGTAGCGTTAGCCAGTAGCCAGACGTTGCTTTCCCCTGCGGTACCTTTGGTTTATTTCACAAATAATTAACCGTTAGCAGACCGCTGATTGGAAATAGGTTCAGAAATTTTGCCTAGCATTATTTTGGCGGGGCACCAAAAATGGTTTGGCGGTTTCAGAATTGCATTAGGTGGGTTCCTTTGGCTTGTGAGACCAGGGGCATTCCGCAACTGTGGTGGTTTTACCGTTTATTCGGCACAGAGCAAACAAAGAGCAACGGAAAAAAGACAGATTATGATTGGCCAGAAAGACTTCGCATTGCCATCGCCTCTGGCACAGAACAATCCAGTTCACTGGGAACATGTGATCCTAGCATCGTCGTGGCGACACCCAAGGTTTGATATCCAACTGGCTCAACTGCGTTATGGACGCCAAGTCTTTGTTGCAGTGATTGGACATTGTTGTTCTTTCTTGCACTTCCCCCTAAAGAAGGAAAGGTTGACAAATGAGGCTGGCTAAGGGAGGATAACATCTGTTCAGCAGCTGGCAACCTGTCAGAGTATAAACAAATTCTCTGAGGCAACAAACACAACAGGCTGTTGAGTATCAGGAATCCATTTTAAATGTCACTATTAAGCCCTCTTTATAGATCGCTTTACAAGCACACACACACACACACACACACTCGATAACTTATAAACACACAGGCGCACAGAATTCTACTGATTATACTGGGCGCTGCCCAGTACAACCACAGTCTTCTACTGGTGGACACTGGGAGCTGCCCAGTGCAACCATCGCCTTCCACAGTCATTTATTAGTCATGATTGTTGCCTTATGATATTTAACCACTCACAAACCATTTGCACTCCTAGCCACCCTGAAATACTGTGGATGTCTCTTAAAATGTGCCTTCTAAAATCTCCCTTCCGTTGCCTCTGCTTCTTGCCCATTGGAGGGCTTAGGGTTAGGGGGTTTGGCATATCTTCCTGTGTAATGTGATAAAGCGCAACAGTATATAAATATACTACACTTCAAGACACTACACTTCCAGTGCCTCCATTCACTTGCCTTATTTTATCGAAAATACTACATTTCCCAGCTGGTCCGGGGATTATAACAAACTGCTTTTTTTAGTTTGGAAACATGGCCGCCACTTAGCCTGCCACTTTCACTGCAATTATTATATCTATTTTTAATGCAATTTCATTTATATTTGCATTTTTTCATGTGTGAGTGTGAGAAATGAAGAGAGAGGAAGATAGAGAGAGTAAGGGAAGATATAAGATACAATGCAGTGAATTTTTTTACCTGAACATAAATATTGTAATTTTACTCTCCTGGTATTTAGAACAAAATGAATCACTCAAAATTTTTGTACATTTTACTATTCTCATTGATTTCCACACTATTCCATTAAACACTGATAACTGAATGTCAATATTAAGATGTATTTCTTTTATTTTCTGTGAAATTCTTTTGTTACCACTTGAGGAATGTACATGTAAAGATGTGTTGATAGATGAAAATGCCTTTTTAAAATATTGTTCTTGATTTCAGATTTTCCTTTGTGCGCAAATAATTAAAAAGTGCCTATTGTCAGACAAGGACTAAAGTGTTTTCCTCAACCTCAAAAACTGATGAGTCACCAGTTAGTTGGGCAATTCCATGGCAAGCCATCTTGTGTGTCAATTCATGACAGGTGACCTTTTGTACCTTAGCTAAGTATGCTAATCTTCCCATATTATTGTGTAAATCACCTAGTCAACAACCGAACCAAATTTGGTTTGGTTGCTATTTTACGCACAAATTAAATCTAAATTACCATTATTAAAAAAAAGAATTGATAATGAAGTTAACATGTGCGGGCAGGCCTCCCATTTCCCTCCCCCTGAGACAAGCTAACACGCCATTGGCAGACACAGCTGGCTAGCAATGGCATGATTTGTCACTTTTTACACGTTCAACTCGAATCCCAAAGGATCAACCCAGATTCCTCCAATATTGTGTCCTTGCTAATATCCAGTTTCACTTAAAACGACTACATCATATTTATACATCAGCACGGTCCCTGGGAACCATGTCACATTGTATTTATCAATGACTCCCATGATGCACCATTATATTAAATGAAAAACCATGCTTACAAGCCAATACCCACAATGCTTTTAAAAACTGGAAGACACACGCTAGACTTTGTTAAGGCTGGGCATGGCATTGACACTTAGAAATTACGTCAATAAAAACCACATTGTCCTATTGTTGACGTCACCGAAGAATCCGGAATGCGTACAGGGGTGGCCTTTTGTGAAGTCACAAAGGGCCACTTTTTAGAATGGCTTGTAAATGGCTCATTAACCTCGCACCTGGTGAAAAAATAGGAGCCCTTCAATAGTGTGTGTGTGTGTGTGTGTGTGTGTGTCTGGGGATTCTGGCTACACAACCACAACCCCGTGCAGGATTGAACGGAAGAAGAAGAAAAGCAAGATGGATGGTTTATGCGCTGGTCTCTGACAGCTCGCTCAGAAGGAGAGTCTTGACGATATGTTTTCACAGGCCTCCGTCCAGCGAGGCAACCAGACTGTATTTCAACCCCCTGGGGAGAAGTTCTAAGCTAGGAGTGCCGTTGTATAAAACTTCCACACAACTTCAGAAAATAGAAACGTCAACGGTGACAGGAGCCTGACTCGTTCCCACCACCAGAACGCTGGTCAGCCATTTTGCTTTTTTCAATAAAAACAACCGTTGTTTCAACTCAAGGTTTAAAATAACTGAATCAATCATAAGCTTGTTAAAACATGGCAAGTGTTTTCCCACAGCAAAATAACATTAAAATAATGTGTGTTGGTGTCCCTTTGGCCAAAACTGCAAAATTGTTATTTTCATATATTTTTAAAGATACATATTTTCTATGGGCTTTTGGGCCTCAATGGACAGCACAGCGAACAGATGCTGCGAGAGTTGAGAGAGAGAGAGAGAGAGAGATGTGCATATCCTATGCTACAACACGTCGCAACATTGCGACATGTTATAGCACAGGATCTCAGGTGGGAATAGAACTTCCGGTCACTAGAAAGGGGCATTGCGTTATGTGGTTAGCGCTCTAGCCAGTTGTGCCACTGAGCCAGCTGTCAGATCTACCCGTCTGAGGTAAGGTGGAGCTCTTAGGGAGTGGGTGGGTATATCTGGGGTCTGACTGGCAGGTGGATCCTGTTGGGAATGGGATACCCAGATAGGGTTTCCGCGGGTCCACGTGAACTGTGACGACCACAGGCGTGTGTTCCCGTGTGATTTGCTTGTCACATTACGGGCCGTGGTATTCTAATTGCAGGTTTAAAGTTAACACAGCGATAATAACTCAGACTTAGACACTAAATAAAAGAAAAAGGAGTGGAGCAGATAATGAGGAAAAAAGCAGAGGGGGCGAAACGATTCTCTTTCCTTGGTTTGATCCGTTTTTATAATTGATATCTAAATGAAAACGTTCCTTTTAATAAACGATAAACAGCCTACGCGTGTAAAAGCAGCCTGGAAGACGAGGCTCCCGCAGCTTCAGAACTCCCCAGTGACTTTATGGTGACTAAATCGGAGATGTTGTACATGGAAAATATTAAATAAACCTGTCCTGCGAACGCCAGGTTGCCAGGCAACAACAGGGTCGCAACTGTAGCCATTACGGCCGACCGGAACCCAGGCTTGATCCCCTGGTATAGGAGGGAGCTCAGCCACCGCTAGCATCGTTTGGACAATTCTCGGGGGAATCGCAAAGGTAAAAGGATGACGAGAAGTGCAGCTCAATGCCTAATGATTCATAATGTGGACGTGTGAGTCATCATACTAGGTCAACCCTCCAACACCCATCTCTGAAAGATGGACGTCATGTCAGGACGTGACCCATTTCCGTCCCGCTCCGATTTGGCCGTATGTTAAAGTAAATAGAACTACATTATATGTTAATTGTATACAGCATACCAATATTGTAAGATAATCCAACTCCAAATTCGCTGTATGTGTATCTGTATGTCTAAAAACATTTCTAAGAAACGATAATGAATTTGTTGCTTGGCAACAGGTCATCAAAGAGCAGGTAGAGGTTAGGGGTCATCTCTCTCAAGGATGTCTACAGGTTAGACTTTTACAGGGCAGACTCTGGGGGGTCAAAACCAGAACCTTTTGACTGTGAGTCGAACTCCCCTAAACGCTGCACTATCCCAACAAATGTTTCACATTAACTCAACTCAACTTTATTTATATAAACCTTAATCAACAGTTACAGTCTCAAAGGAGCTTTAAATACTAATATTATTACCCCCCCCCCCCCCCCGACTGCATTCTGGACTGACGTGACTCTGGAGACCGAAGAACAGCTTTTATCTCTGTGGATTGTGCTGTGGAGGATGGCGATTGGACGTGAGAGAAAGAATGGACGCTTAAATCATTTCCTGTGATTGGCCGGAGTTAAAGGTCCTCATTGTGTGAGGACACAATAAATGTCAGAACTCTTGGATCCAACCGTCACGCACACGGGCCGGTAACTCCCTCTGTGTGTGTGTGTGTGTGTGTGTGTGTGTGTGAGGTCATGTGAGCAATACACCCTGGTTTAAATACACCCAGAGCATTAGATTGAATTTGACGTGCCAAGAATACTTGGAGGATAACGACTTTCCTTATCTCTTTCTGGGATCGTTGCGCAAAATGCCGGCACGTGGTCGCACGCAGCGTGCGCACACGCACACACACTTCTGCAATTTATATTCTGATGCTAACCATTGTCATCCATGAAAAACACATTTATTAACTTATCACCGTTGTAGCAAGGTCCATTGCTACACGCCACCTAGGTGGCTGCCACACTCCACCCAGGTGACTTTTACTGGGCTCCTCCAGACGAGACACAGGATGGTGATGTTGGAAAAACAGTTTATTGTAAGAGTTGATTGACAATGATGCATGGCCTGGTGCTCCATGTTGCCATGACGGAGATCTCCCTGAGTGTGTGTGGTGATGGCTGGTTTAAACCTGGTGCACATTGATTAGTCAATGCACAACAGGTGTGAAGCCCCACCCAGCCCCAGAGTCCCATCGGTCTGACTCGGGCCAGGTGAGGCTGCCTAAACCAGCCATCATCCACACACACACACTCACAACCGTATCTTGTGAATTCAAGTCAGTAAAACAATTTAAAACACACAGATATCAACACATACACACACACACACACACACACACACACACTTGTGTAGACAGGGTGAATGTGGGGACCTTGGGGTGAAAGGTCATTGGTTTGCAGCGGACTGTTTCCTTCGGGTTCTAAGTAGGTACCGTCTCGCTGTTGAGTGATTGGGTAGATTGGGGGTAGCCATATTGCCTGACCCCGCTGTGTTTAGATAACCTCTCCTACTTCAAGACAGCCCCTCCCGACCTAAGAATAACAGAACCGAACACACACACACATATATATTTATATGTGGATGCTGTGAATCAGGCTTTGGGCTGCTTTGGCAGGCGGCCATCTTGGAAAGAGCAGGTCATCTTTGTCGATGAAACACGTAGGAGATGACGTTCCCCGGGTCCAGGTAACGTGAACCGTGGCGACCACAGGCGTGTGTTCCCGTGAGATTTGCTTGTCACATTACAGGCCGTAGTATTCAAATTGCACGCTTAAATATAACAAAGCGATAATAACTCAGACTTAGACACTTTTCATAAAGAAAAAGGAGCGGAACAGATAATGAGGAAAAAAGCAGAGGGGGTGAAAGTTAGACAAATGATTCCCTTTCCTTGGTTTGATCCGTTTTTATAATTTATACAGAGAGTATGTGTGTGTGTGTGTCTGAGACTGTTAAATTGTGTGAGAGTGAGAGAGAGCGTGTGTGTGTGTGTGTTGACGCTCTCTCTATCTCTGACCTTCTACTTTCACCATACAAGTGTAAACAAAGACTTCTTAAGTAGAAACACCCATCCGGACACACAAACAACCTGGCACACACACATAACCTGACACACACACACACACACACACACACACACACACACACACACACACACACACACACACACACACACTCTTCAGCTTATAGTATATAGCTTACATTTATTATTATTTAATGAATAGTCATTATGAGTCAGTTTATCAGCAGGAAGTAAGAGGATCTCCCTTCGCTCTCATGTTTGGCCACCTCAGATTCTCACACTCAAAGCAGTGCACACACACACACACACACACACACACTCCTAGAGCACTTATACACACACACACACACACACACACTCTCTCTCTCATAGAAGCACTACAACAACACACACACACCCTGAGGAATGCGTATAGTTTTATATCTGTGATTGTGGCGTGTAGGATTCCCGCTGTTATTCTATGAGCCAGACAGGAAATGAGCTTTATGAAGTTAGAGTGTGCGCGCACACACACACACACACACACACACACACACACACACACACACACACACACACACACACACACACA
>JAOPJO010000061.1:9202427-9221399 GCA_027123675.1 Molva macrophthalma | reverse complement strand
TGTGTGTGTGTGTGTGTGTGTGTGTGTGTGTGTGTGTGTGTGTGTGTGTGTGTGTGTGTGTGTGTGTGTGTTTTTGAGTTCTGACCAGTTTGGTCCAAATCCCCAAGTTCATTTAACAGACATCCGACAGTTAGACCCTCAAATTGAGTGACAGTATTATTATTGTGTTGAATTGCCACTCAGTCGACAGTTTTTGCTGAACAGTTGACAGTTGAAATATCCACTCAACGATCAACCAATAACACAATCCATTTGGTTTACGTTCTAGAGGTGATTGACGGCGAACCCGTCGAATCACAGAATGCAGCGGAGGTGATTGACAGCCAGCCTTTCCAGTCGTTTGTTTACAATGTAAAAATCAATCGGTTTGTTGAGCAGCCTGAGGTTCTGTTCTCTGTGAAAATTGTGATCCAAAAGATTGGTTACCCTACTCCGACGCCATTCTCCCGCTTTGGTTGGAACCGAGCCGATGTCAGAGCCGTCGTAGAATCCTTGTTACCGTGGAGACGGGAACCTCTCATCTTCCTCCTCTCCTTGTCCCTGCACCACCTCTAAATGCGGTTCCCACACCGACCGCTAGGGGGTGCCAGAGTCCCACCAGCGACAAGCGTTTCCTCATCCTTCGAGGCTGTCTCTGTCTCCTCTTCCTTTACATCCTTCTTCCCGGGCCCAAGTCTCCCGGGGCAAGGAGAGGGCGTTTCCAAGAGAGCGCTAGCGTCGGATAGCGGGCCAGCGGCAGAGCTAACTGGGGGCTTTCTGTCATCCTGCTCCTCGTTCTCCTCTTGTCGGCCCCCCGCCCAGGGAATATCTTCTTCCTTGCCTTCGTCCTTAACGGTCACCTTCACCCAGGTCCCGCTATCCACCTGCTCCGCAACACACACACACATACACACACACACACACAAAGCTATTATATTTTATTTAAAAAGGCCCCTATTTTATCAACAGGTGAGAAGCTGATTGGCCATTACGAGCCGTTTAAAATTCTACCCTTTTGTGACATCACAACACCCAGATGTAGGAAGATCAACTGCCAAATTAGGAAGTTCCATTGAAAAAAACTGTTTTTAAAAAGGTATGAAAAGGTAGAGAAGGTTTGACGCTCTACCTGAGATGAAGGGCTGTCTGTGATGCGTAACTCGGATCCAGAGCACAGGCTGAAGGAGAAAGGGGGACAAAGAGAAAGCAGATGGGTTAACTGTACATTCTCAGTAATCTTTAGTGTCACAATCACTTTACAGAAGCACAAACCATGACAAGAATGAGAAAATGTGATCTTGGTAAAAATACATTTCGGATCACGATGACGTAATCTCGGATCACGACGATGTCTTTACCTCTCGCTGTTGGCTTGCCAGTCTGTGACGTCATCGGGAAGGGGGAGGTGTGGGGGAGATCCATCAGAGGATTCCAAGTCGTAGTGCCGCCGTCTCTTCACGGGCTTCGAACCGACAACCTCCAGGTCGTTTGTACTGCAGCACACACTGTGGTCGGGCACTCGGACTTGGAGCGCTGTGGAGTGAGGTGAAGGAGCGTGAAATAAACCACATAAACCATGTCTCTACACCAACTCAACACGTTCCGTTCATTTTCTTAGAACTCAACTTTTTCTCAACATCACGTGCAAGGTTAAGAAACGAGTGTCTCTATTGGGTTATGTTCAGATACGTGATAAGCATGGTAGGGGTCAGGGGGCATCTTGCTAAAAGACGGTTAGGCTGCGGACATGGGGGATCGAAACCCAGAACCTTTCAGTTGAAAGTTCTGGGTTTGAACCCCGACCACTGTTGTTCTTCATCAGATGGTACTGAAAGGCCCACGCACCCTTGCTTCTCCGTGAGGGGCTCCCGTTAGTCACGGTGTGCGGACCACCCGAGCTCTCTGTTTGACAGGCTGCGTCTCCAGTCACTCTCTGTGGAGCAAAATGGAGGTCAGCTGATTCAATTAAAAAAATCCTAATCCCCCAAACAAATTAAATAGCGTTTTTTGTTTTCTTCCCCTTTTTCATTCTCCCTCGTCTTTACCAGCAGTGTCAGCACCAAGGACAGCATGTACGAAACACGGCCAACGTAATTAAGAGCTTTGCTTCTGTCCGATACGAGCTAGCCGGTCCACGTACCGTGGTCGATGTGTGTTTGAGCGGTACCGCCTCTCTGAGGCTGTGGGAGAAAATGACTCCCAGAACAACTTGGGGAAACCTCCTCGTTAGGAAACCTTGTGTGAAAGGGGAAGTCTTTTTCTCATCTGTGGCCCAAAAGTGGTTCATTAGGAGTGGAGAATCCAAACGGTTGATAAACGTTGAATACATTAGTCACACAACTCACGTGGTTGTTTGGTGCAGTCATTGTCAGGGGCAGAAGATGAACTACCGGCAGAAGGCATCTCCTCCTCCTTTCCTCCACTAATGGCATCACATCTCGACCAATAAGACGTGCACTCAACCGTTCATAAGGCGAAAGATGTTGTTCGCCAAAGTTTCCCCCAGTGGTTTTAGGCAAACCTTAAAGGGACAGATCCAGGTTTCGGACGGAAAATGAAGTCCACTCTTTTAGACAAAGATGTCAGTGACTTTGTTGTAGAAGTCCTCTTTATTTTATTTTAGTTTTAAAAGCCTCTCCGTCTCAATAGACATGATTGCCAGGGATGGAAGTCGTCCTTGGTCAGTCCGACTAAGTTGTGAGTTGTTTCAAACCAGAGAAAGACCTTTCAATGTATCAGAATCAGAGAAAAATCAGAGGGGAATCAGAGGGAAATCAGAGGGGAGGTTGAGCATGTCCGTCCCTGTAGAGAGATGGTAACAGGCAGGACTGCGCCATTCAGCCGGTTCAGCATCATTCAACTCCCACCATGACTTCAAGTAAAAACAAGGACACATCGGGTAACTTCGGGACGAACTTCGGGAGGATCACCAATTCAATCCAACTTCCGTGCAGCCAACCCTGAAGCAGCGAAGAAGCCCTCTCTTCTTCTGCTGTCCAACGACTAAACATGTATTCATCCAACATAGACATTTGGTAACCACAGTGGAGATTTGAGGGTGCAAGTAATCATAGCAATCAACACAGAAACAACTCCTAGATCACAACCTTAGGGCAATACAAAACACAATATGAAACACTGTTATTTTATTCTAAATAGCCAGAAGAGACGCACCATTGGAGAAGTGATAAATGGAGATGCCATGGTGTCCGACAGCCCTACTGCTCTCTCCCGGATAAAAGCTGTGATCCTGCCCATCTCGTAAACGTTCTTATGGTATTTACTCAACATGGAACGGCATCTTGTACACACCGCTTTTTGAAAGCCATCGCTTGGTGTCACCTGTACTCCCGTTATCGCCTCTAAAGCCTGCGTGTAGTCCGGCTTTTCGCGAGAAGAAGGGCCGCCGGGCCTGCATTGCAACAGGTTATGTTTATTCTTCTTGTCGAAGTTGAAAGAGTCGCAACAGGCACGGCAAATATCGGGTGATATCTGTGGAGTTCTTTCGTTTATCATCATGTTTTACTCGAGAGAAGGCGAAACTTTCTCATCGTGTTCTTCTTCTGTGTTATTTTTTGGGTATTTAGAATGATGTCTGCTGCCCTCCAGAGGAATTCTTAAGTACCAGCCTGAAAGACACAATTCAATTATTCAAGGATTCCTCTTATTCTTGGTACATATTTTTCGCTGAGGAGCTTTTCTATGAATTAGGAATAAACATTACAGATGCATATCTAAGTGCCAAATTCACACAGGTCTAAAACCTAGTTAACGTTTAACTTGATAAGATACATTGTATTATAACAAAAATATATACAATAAAATAAATAAATATGATCAATATAATTACCGAATTGATTATTATGACCAAATTATGTATAAGAAAAGTCACCCATCTATGCTATTGATTGTTCTTTTTCTGTCCCTCCCGGTCTGCCGTACGCGCGTTTATCATTCGGGGCCGGAAGTAAGGAGGTCCTTTTCCCCGCAGACTCCAACATGGTGAGCCGTTCACTCTCATGATCCCTATCCGAATACATCTTTAAACATCACTTTCTGTTGTCCAAATATCCCGCATTTGAACGATATAATATATAAATCCCCTGTGTATGAGATGGTTAATCGCCAAATTACCGATTAACCTAATTTATTTCGTTGTTAAAATGATAGACCGTGTGGCTATCATTCGTAGCATTGCTAGGCGTTAGCATTCAGTATATTGTAACATGTACTTCCGCTGTGGTCTCTTGCTGTTAACAATTCGTACGCTAAATTGTTTTCTAATAAGGTGTTGTTGAGAAATGTTCTGGTAATTATGTTGTATATAGCAAAATACAAACTCAATACTAGGCCGAAACCGGGCTCGGCTCGGCTCCCACTCGTATGGACATTAACATTAGTGGCTAACCCCCAATTACGTTACTCCTTCGCTGTCGTACGTGTGAAATAAACGTACTAGGTGTGCATGCATGCTACATTATTCATTATGCCAAGGTACATGTATATGTTTTAAACCTGCTCGCGACCTTATCCTAGGCACGAGGACCGAAGAAGCACTTGAAGCGCGTCGCGGCGCCCAAGCATTGGATGCTGGACAAGCTGACCGGAGTGTTCGTAAGTCTTAATTTACTACATGTATGTTCTGGGTTATCGTGGTCGTGGCCTATCGTGTCTTGCTGTCTTGGTAAGCCTCTAGTGAGGTCTCCGGGGTTGTTTCAAATTCAGTTGTGTCGATACAAGCTGGGTCTCTTGTACATAACAGTCTCTTGTACATAACGTGTGTAAGATGGCATGCAGTTTGCTTAATTGACAAATCAATTGTATGTATCTGGTACGTGCGTGCAATCCCTATAATAAACATTGAGACATACAAAATAAATGTACATAATGTCTACTAAATGTTTTTGGTTATCCTTTGTTATTGTGGCCATATGTCTTCTGTAAGGTAGATCAACGCCAATTCTAAATGGAGAAATACCTACTCCTCTAACGTTCTAGACCAAAACATGGCATAGCTATTCTTAAAGCAAGGTGTGAACATTTCCCCAGAGATAACGAATAAAGTAGCGTCTCACTCATTTGCACTCAAACTTTTTCACATAGGACCGTAGCAATTGTTATTCCCAAGTTCCACTAGTTAGCCAGGTCTCCCATCAGGAACTTATGTGTTTCATAACTCCAGGGTCCAGTGGGCTGAAGGTCTCTTCTCTCCTCCCCCCCCAGGCTCCTCGTCCTTCCACCGGTCCCCACAAGCTTAGGGAGTGCCTACCCCTCATCATCTTCCTGAGGAACAGGCTGAAGTACGCCCTGACCGGAGACGAGGTCAAGAAGATCTGCATGCAGAGGTTCATTAAGATCGACGGCAAGGTCCGCACCGACATCACCTACCCCACCGGGTTCATGGGTGAGTCCCCGGCACAAGGGTTTCTGGCTAGAGGGGTGTTAACGGTGGCAGGTTCATGTACGGCTATGAATTTACCCACATGGGTTTTTGATGAGGGGAGTAAGTGATGGTGCGTACATGTGTGGATGTGGCATTCTGATTCTCTTATGAAGTGTTTGTTTTTCTTGGGAGATTCTCAACTCTGTTTGGAAGAAAATGCAGCATAAAGTTAGATCTGGGATTGCAACATCCAGGTTTGATGGAAGTCCTAGACACATGGGTGTTAAACTAAAGGAGTTAATGGTGGTGCTTTCAGGTACTGCCGAACGTCTGGGTATGGATGTTTTATTGTTTCTAAGTGTTGCCAGCCCTGGCAACACTCATTCATATGGCCCTGTCGTTGGGTAGAAAATGTATTCTAAATGGGTCGGTTTCTTGTATTGACGTTTCAACATCAAAACTGAATGTCTCCTATTGTCTAGCAATTTTCCCATTGATGCTAATCAAAGAAGCTGTACACCGTTAACATGGTGCAGACGACATTAGAACAAGTCAAATAACTTTGTTTTGCGATGGTGGATGACTTGTACAGGATGATTCTACTTGTCCCATGTGTGACACAACATAGTTGTGACCTAATGTTGGATCAATTCACTGGAACCTTACTGATGTGACTGGGACTACAATGTGATCCTGTTTCATGGTATATTATGTTGTGCATATGAGACCACGGTTCTACCAACTTTCCTATTTAACGTGGCAGGACAAGAGCAATGATGACTTATGCATTATTTGATCAGCACTGAACTGAAACCATAACAATGTCCTCTAAGAAGTTCTGAGCTCTTTCGTAGAACTACATTTCCCTACATGCTCTACCATTGGCCAACCATGGTTGTGTTGTAACCCAGGCAATGAATGTAATCTGCGTCAGGAGAGATTTGTCTATTTTAAACCTTTATTGACCTATAGTGTTACTACTGGGCATCCAATTATGTTAATGGACACCTGCTTCTACTTTATCTGACTAGTCGTTCTTGAATTTCTTATGGTCCTATGTCAGGTTAACAGCAGTGATCACCAATTGACCTAAACAATGTTGTATTGTCCTTATGTATTGAATATGCACCCGACAAAGAATAGTTGACTAGTGTGTTCATCTAATTGGATCCTTTAATGAACAATAATCCTAGTCTGGTTTGAGTGAGGGGAACCATTCTTGTCCGTGTCTCACAGCAACATTTATTTCATCAGTTGGAGGTTTGGGTCGATTTCAGGCCACTGCTGGAGCATACACAAATGTTATGTTTTGTAAAGTGGTGGTAATACACAGGGTAATGCTGGTTTTCTTGCTGTATACAACAGATGGTCCAACATCAACTGCCCCAGTTTAATGGATTAGACTGTTTTGGACATTATTCCACTGTCCTGTTACTACTGCACTGAGAAAAACAACAATGTGCTTAGTTGCTCCTTCTAAACACACCCCGGCGTGAAATAACCTAGTGTTTTATAATTTCGAAGTCTTTCATTACCCCAGGGAAAGGTTGTGTGCAACTGAATATTGTTATTAATATTTAGGGATTTGGCTTGATTTCTTGATCCTCTGGCTGGGTGTGGTCTTGCGGTGAAATTAGAGGGACATCCCCATCATATATCCCACTGATGCACAGCATAGGTCTATATTTGGACATAGGCATTCAACATGAATGCATGCAAAAAGCTGAATGCTAAATAAACTAGAATCAGAAATTTGCAGATGGGGTAGTGTTAATCACATGCATTGCATGTTTTCTTAATATACAAAATTCTTGGCTCAGATTTTAAGGCCAGTCTTCATATACGGTCCTGGTCTCTTACGACACCGAAGATATTTTCTGTGTTTGTTCCCATAAATTTTGACCATGTTTTGTAGGAAAATGCTTCCCTTGCATGTGCTTGGGTCAACAGAAGATCTGGTTGTTTACTAAATGTGATGACCGGGGTCTGGATGCTGATGTGTCTGTTTCTCATCCAGATGTGATTAGCATCGAGAAGACAGGAGAGCACTTCCGTCTCATCTATGATGTCAAGGGACGTTTCGCCATCCATCGCATCACCGTTGAGGAGGCCAAGGTAAACGCTAATTTCAAATCACGTGCCATGTCTCTAATTGATTTCTTAATCGATTTCCGTTGCAAATTGACTTGGGTTTGCATTGAGGTTCATTCAGTCATTGAAAAGGGAAACGTAAAAAATAATTGAAGGTAAAATAATAAATATACCAGACCGTGCATACATTCTTTAACTATTAAGGTCTCCCTCCTCTTCCTCTGCAGTACAAGCTGTGCAAGATAAAGAAGATCATCATCGGCACCAAGGGAATCCCCCACCTGGTGACACACGATGCTCGCACCATCCGCTACCCCGACCCCCTCATCAAGGTCAACGACACCGTCCGCATCGACCTGGAGACTGGCAAGATCACGGAGTTCATCAAGTTTGACACCGGTACGTACACCTGGAGCGTGGGACTCTCAGGTCATTGGTTTGTTTCACATCTTTTCACGTGGATTGGGGCAGATTTAAACAGTTTACGGATGAGAGCAACGTAAAGCATGTTATGTCAATGGTCTACGCTTAGACGCTCTTGATGATTTTTACCTTTTTACACATTTTCCCTCTTAGCTTAGACTCACTACATTTTTTCCAAGTTTAGAAGGTCAAAAGGTTCTCTTTGAAAACATGACAAAATGCTACATCCGATTAACAATAATTGTATTTAGCGGATGCCTTTATCCAAAACAACTCATTGATCAGCTACATGTAATTACGGTGAATGGCTTGTATCTTCACCCTGGAGGGCAGCTGTCAAAGTGCTACCGGAATATTTGAATAATGTACAAAATGTACAAAACTGAACTACAAAACTAATGACATCTAGCGACCGTGCGTATATATTTTATCACTGGGATATTAAGACGAATTGTAACCTCGTCTTCTACCTGCAGTTCCCAAATAGGCAGATGTTAAAAAAACATTTTTTTTTTATTATGTTTTTCATAAAAATATAAGCAAAGCATTCAAATACTGAAATGAGAATTGAATACCCACCTAACTAACAAATATCCCAATATTTGGCCTCAGCCAAACTAAGTTATCCATGGACATTTACAAATGGAACTAAATGGTCTTTGGATATTGACAATGTTCCGAGCTTGTACATGTGACTAGAGGTTGTCATGGGGACCGTGGGTCTAATTCTTCCTCTTCCTTTCCCAGGCAACATGTGCATGGTGACTGGCGGTGCTAATTTGGGTCGTATCGGCGTCATCACCAACCGGGAGCGCCACCCCGGCTCCTTCGACGTTGTGCACGTCAAGGACACCACCGGCAACACCTTCGCCACCAGGCTGTCCAATATCTTCGTTATTGGCAAGGTGAGAAGAAAGACCATTCATTTTTTTTAAGACTTTCTTTTTATGGAAATTCACAAACTCAACGTGTAAATTCAGTGCAAAACTTTCATCACACTGCATGTTTTGCTCAAAGGGGCTCCCGTTTTAACTGCCACATTAGTTAGGTGTGGGAGTGTCCACCCGGGCAGTGACCACCCTACATGATGTGTACATCGGCCTACCCAGTGGACCGTACCAACTGGCAGGCTGGGAGTTGATCTGCCGTACATCTGGGTGGACACTGCCATTTGTTACATCACAAATGTGTTAGATTTTAAAATGACTTGTTTTAACGGCTCAACCTCACACCCGTGGGTGAAATAGAGGTCCTTTAGGCAATCATTTAAACCATATGGGTGATTTTAACAGGCTGAGAGGTTTCAAGCGATACACTTTCTTTGCAATTCGTAATGTTTATTTTGGAGCAATGATGACCAGTTGGTTTTGATGAGTGATGAAACTATTCACCAATTCCTCTAAGAAGTTCTGAGCTCTGTAGGAATCACCTTATAAAGTTGCAATTCATTTTAGAGTGAAGCATAAACTGACATTTGAGTGGTTTGAGGAGCACAGGGCCCTCCATGGTCTTTTTAAATTAAATAAAGAGGCTTCTCCTAGATTTGTTGGCTGCATATTGAATCAATATGCTTATGCATAAGACCCTTCTTGGAAACTACTATACTAGATGCAAAAGATATATTCAGTAATCTCTTCAATTGCTATCTTTGTCCAAATGTTTACAATTCTTTATGATCTTGGTTTATTTGTGATTGAGCCCAAAATGTCATGTCATTGGCCCATAGAATGCATTAAGAATGCCTGTTGTGCTGCACCTGTTAATCTCCACCCCTCCCTCTTTCCGTTACCAGGGCAACAAGCCGTGGGTGTCCCTGCCCAGAGGAAAGGGTATTCGCCTGACCATCGCAGAGGAGAGGGACAAGAGAATTGCTGCCAAGCAGACCAGCAGTTAAACTAGTCCCGACAAGCCCTGGTTTTGAATAAACTGTTATTTACTAAAAACACGTTGACTGGTTTGTCTGCTTTGTTTGTGTCAATATTCACTGTGTTGTAACTGAAATTTTGTCTGAATTTTATGATGGAAGGGGTGATTTTTGAAGGCTTCCTTGCAGTGCCTTGGGGAGGAAAGACTTTGCATTGCTTTCAAATTAGATTATTACATTTTCATAACTTGGTTAAATGTATCCTTAGGAAGAGTGCACAAGTGAATAACATTAATATTCAAATCTTCTAATGGAACTTTATTGTTGGCTGAAGATGTAATCAGTTTACTACAAAGTGAAAGTAAGCTTTAATTAATTTGCCAACAGTGTACAACCTTAATGGAGGTTAAACGAGCATCAAGTTGACCTGCCATTATTCTTTAGATAAACTCAAAGCAAGTGTGGTTAATGAGCCGTGTTCTGTGAAACAATCACAGCCTACTTGAAGAGGTTTGAGGTTAGTTTCTCAACCATTTGACCCTCCACAAATAAACGGGTACAGCAAAAAAGTTGAATCTGCAGGTAAGGTGAGGACATTGCCCCGGGGTAACTTGCATTACATAAATTAGACATATCTGATTTGGTTGTGCTTTTATTGCAAAACATTTAAAATTTGTCAAAATTAAAATATTTAGCATTTAATGTGTCATCAAACGCTCCAATGTAGTTTAGCACAGACACGACTAAAGCACTTCTCACTGCTGGATGGTTGACTTAAAGGATGAGCGGGCTTCCCTTAAATGATAAGGCATTGTATCTCAAGACTGTCTTCAATTCTCTTCCTCAGTGGCTATTCTTAGTTTATGCTCTTCATCTCTGAAGTAGTTACCTAATCCCCCTCTCCCTCACTAAATCCCCACTTCAACTTATTGCCTGCTGTATCCATCTGTTTTTATTTCTATTTTTACTATTGCTCTGTGTAAACCGTCTTCAGTCTTTCCTTTCAAGACAGGCAGCGTTCAAAATATTTGGACTACAAAATGTGGACACATTTTCCGTAATCTAATCTTTGTTAACACGGAATTGTTTAATCATGTTTAACGCAGTTCTTAAGGATGATTTTTATGAATATCCGTCGTTGGCTGGGTAAACACTAATATCCTGTTAAAATTATCATCTCGTTTTAATGGAAATCAATCCTTATCGCATGGTCCTCGGATATTAAAACCCTGTAATGTCTAACAAATCTATTTCATATCTATAGTTTAATTTATGATATGTAACCTTCTCTTCTCTACTGTAACTACTGGGGAGAGGGAAGGAGAAGTACAAGTAGTACTAATAGTATACATTGTTTTATTCCTTTGTTAAATTATTAACCACTTTGGGAATGGAAATATTCATTTTCCATTCCAATACAGGTTTCTTGAATTGAGTTGAATAGAAGAAGAGGGATGGAGGTAGAGAGAGGGGTGGAGGTAGGGAGAGGGGTGGAGGTAGAGAGAGGGGTGGGTGAGGGAAGGAGAGAGATGGAGGTGAAGAGAGGAGGGAGCTAGGGATCGAGAAGGTGAGACAGTGCAGGTATAGAGACAGCAAGATCCAAGGGGGAGGTTGTACTCCTGTAATATCCCTCCCTCTTTCTCACCCTTTTAAGTTGCACCGTCTCTCCTTCCCTGCCTTTTAATCACTGATCTCTCCACTTACACTCTCATCTTACACTCACCTGTTCTCTTCATTCCTCGCAACCTCTCCTCCCTCCATCTCACCCAACCCACTTCCCTCACACCTCCCCCTCTCCCCCATTTCTCTTTTTACCCTCTATCTCTCAATCCCTCTCCTCTCATCTGTCCATCCCACCCTTCTTTATATCTCCATCCCTCTTCTTTAGCTCTTCATCCCACTCCTCTTTATCTCCACCCCTCATCTTTATATCTTCACCCCTCTTCTCTGTCTTCATCCCACTCTTCGTTCTATCTCCATCCCTCTCTTCTCTAACTCTCCATCCCTCTTCTATATCTCTTCATCCCACTCTTCTTTCTACCTCCATCCCTCGTCTCTCCATCTCTTCATCACTCACTTTAGAATCCTAGAGCAGGTGAAGCGAGGAGCTGCCTAACAGTATTAAAACTATAATATACACAACAACATAGTATACGCTCATCTGCAATGTTCACCTGCTAAAGGAACTATCTGTCATTCGCTCTCATTCACTTCACTCACTGCTCTCCCACCCTTTCACTTTCTAGTTTATCCTTTTTATCCCTTTAAGCACTCTATCTCTCATCCTCTTTATCTCCTGCTCCCCTCCCCTCCCCACTATCCCTCTCTTTCTCTCTCTGTGGTCTGATTTCAGTTCCACTCCATATGGCAACTGCTGGGATCCAGCCTGTTCACACACACACACACACACACACACACACACACACACAGATCCCCGCCCCCTACCCTCCCCGACTGCAGTGACTAAGCCTTCATATATTTGTTTTTGTGTGTGTGTGTGTGTGCATGTGCCTCCCAGTTTCTCTCCCTGCAGTGTCCTGGCTCATGTCTCACCTCTCCCAACATACCTAAACAACACACACCACAGGAGTGTGTGTGTGTGTGTGTGTGTGTGTGTTGACCACGTCAGAGGCCCTGCCACGGTCTACAGTGCATCGTATGGCGTGCTGTCCTGATATAACACAAACGCGATATGATGTCAGAGCGACAGCACGCTGCCTTTGTTGTGTTCACGTTGATTCGTTACTTGCAGGCGATGCCGAAAGCAATCAAAGATTACAATCAATATCGGAGCCACGTTAAAATCAAATAATATCAACGCGACTATAGAATGTTAATAAAGTAACAATAGGACGTCAACAACTCAATTATAGATGTTTTGACACAACTATTGAACGATAACAGTTTTAGGCAAATGCATGTGTCTGAATTTTACATTTGCATTTATGTATTTACAGGTATATGTTAACAATTGAGATAGCATGAGTTCTGAGTAATTATGAGTCAAATCAGTATTGGAAGTGTTAGGGTTTCTTCCTTTTTGTGGTAGCTAGGGACACATGACAAACTGACTTGGCATTCTGTGGTTTCTATCATCTCCCTGAGATAATGAAAGAACGCCACATCTTCACGCCATAGCGTTGGCAGCCATTTTGTTTGTTTTCATAAGAAAAAACTCATTGTGGCCACCGTCCCTGTTATAAAACAGACTCGGTTGAGTGCTCATAAGCGCACACACATTGGCTCTATCTCTTTTACACACACTAGCACACACAAACGTGCACGACCACACACACACAAGCAAATGCACACACACACTCAAGCAAATATAAACAATTGTTCCTGGTCTTTGAATAATGAAATGTGACACTTGCCAGACGCACACTTTGCACCAGTCCTGCATCCTCCTGTGAGTGGACACAAACACTCTGACACACACACACACACACACACACACACACACACACACATAGACACACACACACTCCATATACACGTCCATGAATGCACGTGCACAAATCACATGCATACCAGGCTTTGAATCGCATTTGGCAGGAGTGTGAGCAGAACAAGCTGTGGATGAATGACAAACTTTGTGTGTGTCTGTGTGTGTGTGTGTGTGTGTGGATGCTTGCGTGTGCATGTGTGTGTATTTCTATGCATCTGAATGGATGTCCACACACACACACACACTTTTTGTCCATGTGTAATAGGGATGGGATGATTTAAACACATAATCACTTTGAATTGTCCACAATTCATTATGCTATTTAAACTAGATGACTGCTGTTGTGTATAACTATGTGTGTAGAGATGTTGCACCACACAAGGAATCCACAATCAAACCCAGACCCTCAACATTTTATTGGAGTAAAATGTCACACCGCTTTTGAATTTAAATAGGAATGGAGGGAATTAAACTTCCTGTGTGAGACAGAACAGAGGGAGGGATGGAGAGACAGTGGGAGAAAGAGGTAGCAGTAGATGAGGAAATATGGAACGACATGAAGAGAGACAGATGGAGGGAAAGAATGAGACGTACAATTTGAAGTTTATTTCTTCATAGTTTTAGACGTATCTTCATGTTATCAGATGGTTTTGTGTTACTTGCTTTAATAACCATGCAATTATTTTGCTTTGCCGTGGTTGTTTTGATACATTTATACCAATAAAGTTCAGCTAGATTGAATCGAATAGAAGAGCGAGAGTAAGGAAAGCAAGGGATTGAGAGGGAGCGATGGAAGAGACAGAGGGAGAGAGTGAGAGGTGAAGGTGGTAGGAGAGAGAGAGGGATGGAGGGGGAAGTAGAGAGAGAGGGAGACGGAAGGAGTGTGAGTGGAGGGAGAGAGAGAGAGAGGGATGGAGGGGGAAGTAGAGAGAGAGGGAGACGGAAGGAGTATGAGTGGAGGGAGAGAGAGAGAGAGGGATGGAGGGGGAAGTAGAGAGGGGAAAGAAACAGAGAGGGGGAGCGAGAGAGAGAAAGGGGGAGGTGGATAGGGTTGTTTTCATCGTAACTTCAGGCTGTGAGTGGAGTGCTCTGGGCCTTCGAAACAATGAACTCAGTCTTCACATGAGGGAGGAGGTGAGAGGAGGAGGAGGAGACAGCTGTTTCTAATCAATTGCTTCCATGTGATTGACTGGCTGGTGTACTTACCGGCTGATTGGTTAAATGGCCTGAGTGAATGGCAGGCTCAGCAGAGAGAATTAGGCTGATTGGTCGGCTGGGTTGGGGACTGGCTTTCTGATTGGCTGAATGGATGACTAGATAAAAGTTTTTCAATTTTTTTGTAGCTCAGTTTTAACTGTCTTGGAACTGCGTGCCTGACCGGTTTTGTGACTTCATGACTGACTGAGGGACTGAATGGCTGGCAAACTGATTTTGTGACAAACTGACTGAAAAACTGACCAACTGATTAACTGACTAACTAACTAACTCACTGTTGAAGACATGTACAGTTGCTGATATGATTTCTGGGCTGCTACGGCAACCACATGTTATGATGTCATGGAGCTGGGGGGGGGGGGGGGGGGGGGGGGGGGGGGGGGGGGGGGGGGTGGGGGGGGGGGGGGGGGGGGGGGGGGGGGGGGGGGGGGGGGGGGGGGGGGGGCCGGGCCGGGCGGCCCGGGGCCGCCGCCCCCCCCCCCGAGACGAACGGTTAAAGTGACTCCTGCTCATTGAACGGCAACATATGTGTTTATTTGTGCGCTGGCCTTGATTGAGTGTACACCCAGATCCATCAGGCGGGCGATGAACAGGAACGCTTGTTTTGTCTCACTCGGTGCATCGGGGGGATGGGGGGGTGGGGTGGGCTACAATTCAAGCGCTCCACATCTCTGATGAGCGGAGCTTGATGGGAGTTTGCGGAGCTGTGGTGCTTACTCGGGGTCCGGTTTGATGTGGATTTATGACGGAGGGGGCGAGAACAAAGAGGGATATTTGAATGAGGAGAAGGAAACTGCAAGTAATGTGACCTAGTTTCTCTTGCAAGGCTTGCTACTTTGCAGCGGGTGTGACGCAAGCACTTCTTCCGTTGTTAGTTCTGCCTCAGTGTCTGATTGATCCAGCCGGAAAGCGGAGAGGGAGAGAGAGGGAGAGAATGACGGGGGAAATGTGTGAGAGAAAGGCGGTGTGAGTGGTGGTGCCATGCTTTGTATCAATAGGGGAAGCTACACGTTAGTACAGCCATCTTCGTATTAAACCAGCCCCCTATTTAGAGGGTTATGATTTGGTCCAACCCGGGCCAGGTCCACTGGAAATATGTCTGAACGGAAGGGGGGACCAGACGCACATGCCAGAGCAAATAACACATGAGCTCACCGATGTGTCTGGTGCCGAGGTCAGACACAGTGCTCAAAGATCCAGGCAGCGACACAAACAGGTGTGTGTGTGTGAGTGTGTGTGACGTTGGCGTTCCCCGCTTTGCGTCACTGCCTTCGGTGCGGTGTTTGAGATGCACCAGCACAAGGTGTGAACGATCGGCGCCCAAGCGCACTGAACCGGGTGCACACGTGAGGGATTGACGTCATGAAGGAAGCGGTGGGCCCCTCACAGGACGGCCCCTCGCAGGCCGGCCCTTTGTTCAGCACTCCTTCTGAAGCACTGGAAGCCTTGGAAATTCACAACCTCAAACCGTCGGCGTGTTTTATGAAGGTCGGAATATCGGAAATCAGAGTAAAAGCAAGAGATTGTCGGTTTATGATGGTCATTCTTTATTGCTAACGCCATCGATTGATGTTACGTTACAAGTCACAGATCATGATGCCATCGAGCCAGTCCTTCATCAAGCTGAGTGTAGTGACTGATTTGTTTATAATTTATTGATTTATAATTAAATTAATCAAATACACATTCGGTGCAAATTGAATGTGTTCAAATGTAGATTGGTCTTGAATTGTGTGTTTATCAATCCATGTTTGCAGATATACATCCATATCTAACATAGCTCACCTATCAGTACATGCCCCTCAACGCCAACCTACCGTCTTTAATAATAATAATAATAATAAGTCTGAATATTTGGGTTTCATCAAAGTAAGCGCACAGAGGTGCCCGTAGGAGTGATTTCTTACTTTGATATACTTGATGAGATCGGGGAGGAGGCAGCAAAAACTCATTTTCAGTTAGTTATGGATTTAATTTCTAATAACTTATGTATTTCAAGAAAGTTACTCATTTGAAGTAAGTTATGGATGAAGACCTGCTTCTGGATGAATGAACCAACTTTGGCTCTTGTCATTGGCAGCTTGAAAACAACCTGTTGTTGGAAAATGGTGGAAACTTTTTGAGCAAACTGCAGGATGAGGAAACTCTTCCAGGATCCCCCTCAGCCTGAGTCAAAGCCCCTGTGCTGCCAGAGAAGAGGGAAAGGCTCTTTCTAGACAGGATGTGGTGGAGGTGGTTAATAGACATGTGATGGTAATCTCTCCCACGCTGACACACTGCTCCTCATTTCCCTCCATCACACTCTGAGCCACAGACCCAGCAGAAGTTTCTCTCCTCCTTGCTCGCCCAGCCTGTGTCTCCTCAGAAGTTTGTGAACTTTCTATTTTATTGTTTTGTTTTTTATTCCTACAAAGCAGAAAAAGTAACTCTTAGCAACGTTTGTGAAAATGTCCAGAAAGTAAACAGAATAAGACGTATTATGCAGGCGGCTGTTAAAGGGACCCTCTACTGGGCTTCACCTCCGCCCCCTGTGTGTACGTGCTGACACCCAGTGGATTATTTGTTCCCGTCCGACCCAACTTGGCAACACCCCTCCTGTCATACCAACCCCAAATGGGCCGACACCCCCCCCCCCCCCCCAACGCTCTTCCCCATATTTTATTCTCCTCCGGGCCCAAGCCTCCATGGCCGGGGTAATACGATGACTGACGGGGACTGTAGGATTCTGGGATTACAGGGGCCCATTTCACCGCACTGCCTAGCAGCCATCAGAGATGTGAATGTGTTTTGTGAGGAGGAAGTGGTGGAGGTGTAATCTGTGTTTATGCATCACTGGTAAGCACAACGATAAATGGGTCTGGTTAATTTTTTTTGATGTGGCAACATGGATATTGGGATGTATGAACATCGGACATGTTAATACTCTAAGTCGGTGCATAGGCCGAAATGGTACTGCCTCTTGACATATTTATAATTGATAATTGGCGAACCAAAAAGATTCGGCCCACAGCCACTGAAGTCATTGGTTGGTCATTAGTTGGTCAGATGATGCTGCTAAAGTGGCCACTACTTTTTTAATGAATTGAATCTTATGGATTGAAAGTCTTGACGCCTGTGCGCTGAGGTGACCTTGTTGCTGTTCTATAAGCCGGCTGTCCGTTTCTCCAGAGAGCAGATCCAATACTTATATCCCACCGACTCACACAGACACTTTGCCCTTCGTGTGCTACATCCTCTGCTGTCCTCTCCTCCGGGAACCTTGTGTCTCTTTTCCCCACTTCGCCTGCTCTCCTGCTCCCTAACTGCACAGATGGCAGGGTTTTCGCCATTTCAGTCCTCCCCACATCCGTTCGGTTCGTTCCCTTGCCTACAGCCGTGCTCCAGACACAGCTGAGTCGTGTTTTTAAGCATTTTCAGTCTTCCTGTCGAAACTGTCCTTTTTTCTGCTCAACTCGCGCTTTGTTCAAATCCCTGGTAGGAATACAGCTTGTCCAATTGGAGAGCAGGCCCTACCCATAGCAATAGATATGTTTAAACGACGCAGCACACTAGATGCTCCTACTAGCAGTTTCAATAATGTCCTGAAGCTCTCTCTGTAGCCGTTGATGCCTAACCATCTCGCTGAGCCATATCAGAGGTTTAATGACCCAAATTGGCAACGATAAAGAAAATACAAAAGCAAAAGGGTGCCGGCTCCAAGCTATTTGCTTATGGCCTGGCGCTGCGCCGCTTGTTTACGTGGCAGCCCTAACTCAATCCCGCCCTCTGACTCCTCACAATTACATAAAGATAATGCCATTAGGAAGCGATGCCTGTAGGAACCATGTTCACATTGCAGGCAATTACAAATGCTGATCATTTTTTGTTGTGCTGCGCCACTAAGCTGGTGCTTTCTGGCGGCAGGCTATCGGGTTAAGCCACATCACATTAGTATTCCCCTATTTTGCACTGAATGGATTACCCTTCATTAGATTTGTTTCCCAACAACCTTGGAACAAGGCCTTCTGACAGACGTTTTTATCTGTGGTTCTTTTTTTAGTTTTTGGCGCTCATGATGAGGGTTAAGGATGAAATTTGTGACGATTTGTGATCACTATTTTCTGGATGATTTCTCCACCGTCGTGCACATGCCTCCTTTCTATTTACAGCTGTGTTTCCACTTGCCTCGAAGGCCGGGTGACTCCTATTGACATCAGAAAAGACATTGAACTTGTTGCTTTTGATATCTGTTGTGCGGGCCCTGTGTTTATTCTATACTCTATACTTAAGACACCAGGAATCAGCTAATTTCCACAGGTATATTCAGGAAGGCCCTCCAACAATTTTAATTAAAATCAGTTTATTAATTACTAACCTTAATTACTTACTTACTTAAATGAATAGCTTATGAAGATTACGTCTTCTACAATTAATTATTACCCATCTGGTCCGCATATCATTAGATTACCGGAGTACGAATTCCTTTTGTCGTCGTCTTTAAAAACCCCAGCCAGGTGTCGAGAGAGAGAGAGAGAGAGAGAGAGAGAGAGAGAGAGAGAGAGAGAGAGAGAGAGAGAGAGAGAGAGAGAG
>JAOPJO010000061.1:9139903-9152817 GCA_027123675.1 Molva macrophthalma | reverse complement strand
GTTGTGTGTTTGTTTTTGTTGTGTGTTTGTCTATCATCCCTGTCCCTGTGCTACACATTCATACACACACACACACACACACACACACACACACACACACACACACACACACATACACACACTCACACACACACACATATGCATAACTGTGATGTGGATATAGCTATAGGGGTTTATATAGGGGCCAGAATATTCTAGTGGTTAGGGAGTTTTACTCCCAACTGAAAGGTTCTGGGTTCGATCCCAAGCGTCCACAGTCTACCTGCAGGCATCCAATTGCAACAGGCCCCCAACCCCCTACCTGCTCCTTAATGACATATATCTGTATTCACTGTCTCTTTGGATAAAAGTCTCCATCCAACTATCCATTTATTCAACTGCTGTCTGGGTTTTGAGGTGTGTGTGGAACTTGGAACGCTTATCCTCAAAGCTATTTGAGTTGCCGTAGCGACTAGAAGAGCGGAAAATAAGTCCGTCATCCATCGTCATATTTAGGAGTCATGTGATAATCAACCTGCAATTAACCTTCTTGACCTGGGAACCAGAGCCCCCTGTGAACGTCAATGTCAACACACTACGCCTGGAACGTTTTGCTAGCTGGCGGCCTCCTTTACTTACCATGGTGTAAGGGTTGTTAGCGACTCCATTAGCATCGCAGACAGCTTGGTCTTTTCTGCTGCAGTGATTAAAAGTTAGAGTTAGTTAGTTTTCTTTTTCTTTCTAGAATCAATACCCTTTTTTCCGTTTGACTTAGAATCGTGGTCAGATTGAGCTACGTTTTCTGAAGCGAATGTCAAGGGAATTTCTGTAGCTGACCTCCACACAAACACACACACACACACAAACACACGGCATGTCAGAGGGAGTATTGTTGGTCAGTAGATCCTCTGTCTCCCCTCTCAATAGCTGACCCAAATATACAACATAGTGGGGCTGGGGTACGCATTGTCCACACTCAGCACCGACTGTACAGTACACACACACACACACACACCCACACAAACACACACACACACACAAACACACACACACACACATACACACACACACACAAACTCATGCACACACTCAAAAACACAGACAGACACAGAGTCATGCGTGCAAAGACACATCAACGCATGCATGGACACACAATACACATACACAAACAAATAACATGGAGGGGACACAAAAGCCATGCATGGACACACACACACACACACACACACACAGTAATTAAGTACAAGTGACCCCATCCCCTTTCTTAACCCTTCGTCCAGACACGCTGAGAGAGCACTCAAGCTTCACAAACACTGTGTTGTGTGTGTGAGTGTGTGTGTGTGGGGGAGTGTCTCATACCTTTACACCCCTCCCCCCCCCATCCCCTCCTTTCCCTCCATCCGCCCGCTGACCCCAGACTCTGATCTAAACCCACCACCTCCTCTCCTTCTCAGTCCAGCTCCTGCTCTAGGCTGAAGCTCACAGACTCTCTCTCTCTCTCTCTCCTCTGATCTGCTGCTCTGTCGACTTGGATATTACCACTGTTTTGGCTTTAAATCGTTCTCTCTTGAAAGTGACACATTGTCAACTTTTTTTACTCTTCCTCCTCTATGCCTCCTCCTCTGCTCCTTCTCCTTCACGCGTCTCCTGCTGTCTCTCCTGGCTTGGATTTTACAACCACTATGTTTTTAAATCATTCTGTGATTAGTATTCAAGAAAGAATGTTTTCGCTTCATCCCTATCTTGTCTCGATTGAGCACAAGGACGTCAAGTAAGTTTCTGTGGTGAATCTTTTCTTGTTATTCGGTTGATGGTCACACCCAGCTTCAGTCTTTATTCAATATCTTACGATTAGTTTGGGCTGAAGTGGTTTTAATTGTCAATCGGCTGTTGATTATGATTCTTGTAAAATAGTGAGCCACGTTTTTTTATTTGAACATGCTAAATCTTCCTGTCTGCATGTTTGATTGTTTGCTAAGTGCTCTGATGTCTACTCTTACTATAACCTATTTGATGTTGTTTATTTATCTGACAAAGAATCTGTCTTCTTTCATGTCCCTCTGCAGAAGCTCATTGACATGCAGGCTTTGTATTTGACAGTTTGGAGCTTGAAACATTAATACATCATTGACTTGTACAAGGAAACACTTGAATATATACGGGAATCCGGCAGCCTTTGAGCTTTTGGCCGTAGCCTCTTTGTTTACAATGTTTTTAATCCCTTATAAACCATCTAGTCCATCTGGTTGCCCCAGTAACCCAAGATATTTTTCGGGCACGACTGTCTGTGCTACGTGTAGCATGGCTAGTTAATTTTTTTTTGCAGTTAAAAAAGTCTGCATTAATGTGTAAAAAGCTACATTCATATTCATAATTAATGAATATTACTTTCTCTTTTGAGGATTGGAAATGTTTCATTAGGGCTATTTGTTGTGAACAAAACACAAGGCGACGTCCAAACTGAATGGTTTAAGAATCTGAATCAGTACCAACACATTCACTCCCCCCCTATTGGCTGTGTAATGATTGGCAGTTCAGCCAATCAGCTTCCAGCACAGTCAAACCCACAGCCGAGAAATAGAGGAATAGAGAGCGAGATTGATGGCGACACGAGAGAAAGAGAGAGCGTGAGAGGGAGAGAGATGTGATAGAGCAAGCTAGACAGAGTGAGCGAGAGAGAGAGAGAGAGAGAGAGAGAGACTTCCTAATCACCTCCTCTTCTTCCCTTAATGATCGTCTTCGTGATGCTAGGATACAGAATCTATCTGCTCATTTTTATCGCAACACTAGATTTATCCCAACACTTCCTCTCATTGATTTTGTCTTCATGCATAGGTTATCTTAGCATCCTGTCCATCTTCATTACAGTCTATGGTTTGTTTGTTAATGGATGTGGGCAGCGTTATGTGTGTTTGAGTTCTAGACTTATTGTATGCAGTTTGACTTGTACATCTTTGTAAGGAAAATCGGTGCATACAAAGTTCAGTGAGGTAGAAGTCACAATGAACAAATACAAGGATTCGGTGTCTGGATGTTGCACAAAAATAACATTCTTATGGTTTATCCTGTCTTCTCTAGCCTATTCATTGCTCAAACAAAACACTGGTGGAGTCCCAGTCTGGCCGAGTCTCTGCTGAGATCCAACCCCTGACCCTGTCTAACGTTGCTTCTTCTTCTCCACCTTTTTCAACTCTCTGAAACTCTCAGGAAACTTTGTCTCTTGAAACTCCCCCCATGTTAGGACACTTTCCAGATGAACCCTTACAACCATCTGAATCTCAGCGCATTTGTTCCACTGGATTTGTTTTATTTTCCTTTTATTTTGTTTTTAAACAAACATATTTTTAATGCGAACCCGATTTACTAATGCAGTCCATTCATTTAGACAATTTTGTTAAAACCCAATCTGATCCAAAGCAAGACAAACAACCACATTGACGACTGTATTCATTTATGACGAAGTAACTTTGTGTATCTTATCGCGGAGGACACGGCACGCTATGCTATGCTAGTAGGACACTAGCTCAATATTAATTGTTCCTTGCACCACATTGCTAGCGGTGTCGCTTACAATTATTCTAACACTCTGAAGACAAAACAAACAGAAAGGCAAACTTTTAAAACATGCCTTAAACCCTTTTGGATACAGGTTTGGGGTTTGTATGGAAACGCTTTAAACCTGAGATGGATGACTGTGGTCGCCAGGCCACGTGTGTTGCTAGGCAACCAGCCCCTAGCCAATAGAGAACCCATATTGTCCCAACTAGCAAGTTCAAGAACCCCCCCCCCCTCCCGACACACACACACACACACACACACACCGCGCTCAACTTAGACCCCCGCCAGCACTACTGTTCCACTTAAAACTGTCTGTGGCATGATGGAATGTGTGTGTGAGGTGTGTGTGTGTGTGTGTGTGTGTGAGAGAGAGGGAGGGAGAGAGAGGTGGGTTTTGGGGTGAATGAGAACAGAAGGCTTGGCGGGGGAGGAGTGTGTTTTGGGGTGAAGGAATGGCTAAGGGGAAACGGGGGCCGTGTGTGTGTGTGTGTGTGTGTGTGTGTGTGTGTGTGTGTGTGTGTGTGTGTGAAAGGGGCGGGACGTTAGGAATCTGTTTACAATGGCCTTAGGGGCGTCTCCTGTCTGCAAAGAGAGAGAGGGGGGGGGGGGGGAGATAGTAAGAAAGAACGAGAGGGAGAGAGTAAGAAAACAAGAGAGAGAGACAGACAGGTAGAGCGGGGGATGGAGAGAAGAGGAGCGAGAGGGTGAGTAAAACAGAGAGAGAGGGGTAGAGAAGAGGAGAGGGCTGTAGGATTTGGGGTCTGCAGTAGCACACTGTGTAGTTCTACAGCAGAGAGAAAGAACTGCGGCAGCTAGCCCTCATGCATAGTGAAGGCTGTTGTGTGTGTGTGTTAGGACTTTTTAAACATGTGTTTGTATTAACATGCATGCATGTGCTCTGCTGTGCTGTGTTGAATGTGTAATACAACAGCACTTTGATACTCTTCGCATTTTTCTTTTTGTGTGTGTGTGTGTTGGTGTACGTGTGTGATTGTGTGTGTGTGTGTGTGTGTTTGTGTGTGTGTGTGTCTACCTGCGTGTCTTCCTGCGTGTTTGTGTATGTGTGTGTGTGTATGTCTACCTGTGTGTGTGTGTGTGTGTGTCTACCTGTGTGTTTGTGTGTGTGTGTGTGTGTGTGTGTGTGTCTACCTGTGTGTGTGTGTGTGTGTGAATGTGTGTGTGTCTACGTGTGTGTGTGTGTGTGTGTGTGTGTGTCTACCTGTGTGTGTGTGTGTGTGTTTGTAGACTTTGAAGAGCAGCTATATGACTGCAGGCTGACAGGTCAGACGTTCCGACACCCGTCCTCCCAGGACACACCCCCTCCGCTCTGCCCCTCCCCTGTCACCCTCGACGACCGCCGGCCCGACTTCATCTTCCTGGTACTTACACACACTCACACACACACACACACTTCTACCTATCTATTTGTGTCTGTGTCTGTTTTCCCATCTATCTGCAAATTCCGCATTCATTATTTTTCTCCATCCCAGTCATTATTTTATTTCTACCTACTCTACATCAGTCCATTAACTGTTGCCATGGAAACAGCCTACTACTGCTTTCCTTCTAAACTGTATATTTGTTTATTACTATTAAGTACAATTTAGTCATGTATTACATGACGCTTATCATAAACATACTAAGCAGGTAGGTGTTAGACAGTGAATTCAAATCCATGTCATTAAGGAGCAGGTAGGGGTTAGACAGTGAATTCAAATCCATGTCATTAAGGAGCAGGTAGGGGTTAGACAGTACAGAGACAGGTCATAAAGGAGCAGGTAGGGGTTAGACAGTACAGAGAGGTCATAAAGGAGCAGGTAGGGGTTAGGCAGTACAGAGACAGGTCATAAAGGAGCAGGTAGGGGTTAAGGGGCATTTTGCTCTAGGATGCCTTCTGGTTAGATGAACATGTGGACATTCTGGGGTCCAAACCAAGTGCCTTTGTTCTGGGAGTCAAACCCTTCCAGCCGCTAGACGGTCCCTAGTCCCCTGAGGTTAAGGCTCCCACATTCCATTCAGGATTAATCCTGAGTGGTATTCCATGGAGTTTACCGGATTTCTAAAAAAAGGATTTACTTTGATCCCTTAGGAACCATGAGAACCAATAACCACCTGGTGGTGACTTCAAAGAACTGCGCTCAAGAATGACATGGATCTGAATTCACTGTCACAAGTGGCTTTGGATAATAGTGACCGCTAAATGAGTTAATACTTGGTTAGTTGTTTAGTTTGTGTTCCTGAAACCTAAACCTTGGATCTAGATCTGCTTTTACGATTTATGCCTGTCTGGGCCGGTTCAATTTATAGTGAAGGGGACAACTTTGAACCAACAAAGTGAGAAATTGAACAAGGCAAAGGTCAGAGTAGACAGCTAACAACTTATTCAATAACTGACCATTTTTAAAAAAAAAAGAAGATGCCCAAAAAGCGTTAACGTTTTTTTTAAAAGTTTTTCTAAAAAGTTTTTCTAAAAAGTTTTTCTAAAAAGTTTTTCTAAAACCGTCATCGTGACCCCAATTCCCCCTCCCTCCCCCAGCCGGCGTCCAAACAGCTCTACGACGATGAGACCGCCTCCTCCGTGTTCGGCCTGAGGGGCGTGTCGGACCCTTCCCCCTCCCAGTCGCCATCGCCTTCGCCGTGCGGCTCCGACCGCCCCCCGCTGGGCTGGAGTTCCCATAGTAACAGCAGCCACGCCCACGCGGCCGCCGTCCCGGCCCCGCCCGTCGCCGACAAACCACGCTGGTTTTCCGGGAGACGCGCCACACCCGGTCACCACATACCTCTGGACATCACAGGTGAGGGCAAGGTGACACACCTGGGGGGCTGTCCAGATGGGGGACACCTGGACAGATGATACATCTGGACAGGTGATACACCTGGACAGGTGAGACACCCGGAGAGGTGAGACACCCGGAGAGGTGATACACCTGGACAGGTGAGACACCTGGAGAGGTGCGACACCCGGAGAGGTGAGACACCCGGAGAGGTGATACACCTGGAGAGGTGATACACCTGGAGAGGTGAGACACCCGTAGAGGTGAGACACCCGGAGAGGTGATACACCTGGACAGGTGAGACACCTGGAGAGGTGAGACACCCGGAGAAGTAGGCAGGAGAGCATAAAATACAGGTGGAATAATGGCTGGTGGTAAGGAGGATGGAAACAGACCTGTTTCCACTGGTGTTCGAGCTCGTAGCTTCTGACCCTGTGTACATGTTTACAATTCACATGTGGGAAACACACACACGCCCGCCAAACAAATACATACATACATAGTTACGTGTGTGTGTGCAACTGCAAAATGACAGAATCGCTTTTCTTCACACCAACAAACCCTATCTAGTCAACGATGCCATCATTCTCTCCTTTCTTTCCTCTCTTTCTTCCACTGCCTTTCTCTTCTGCTCTACCCCTCTTCCTCTCTCTGCTCTCTCTATCTCTCTCTGCTCTCTTTCTTTCTCTCTAACTGTCTCTCTCTCTCTTTGCCCCTACTTAAGTTTATCACTCTCTATACCCCTTCCCATACCGCTCTCTTCCCCCCTTTCTCTCTCTTAGGCTCTCCTTCCCTCCCTCCCTCTCTCTCTATACCTCTCTCTCTCTCTGTCTCTCTCTCTCTATACCTCGCCATAACTCTCTCCCCATACCTCTATCTGTCTCTCTATGCCTCTCTCTCTCTGTCTCTCCCTCTCTCTATACCTCTCTCTCTCTATCTCTGTCTCTCTCTCTCTATACCTCGCCATAACTCTCTCCCCCATACCCCATGTCTGTCTCTCTGTACCTCTCTTGCCCATCTTGTGTTAAACCAACAGAACAGGTAGCTAGCAGCCAGCTGGCTGTTGCCAGGGCAACCCCTACTTGCTCTCCTCTACTCTCTCCTTTTGCTCTCCCTCTCTCCTCTCTTCACATCGCCTCTTAGTAAAAACAACCGCAGAGAGAGAGACAGAGAGGGGAGAGCGAGTGAGCGGTAGATAGAGGGAGGTATTGAAGTGAAGAGAGAGATCGAGGGATGGAGGAAAAAAGGGAAGAAGCAGTGAAGATGGAGAAAATAGAAGGAGAATTGTTTTTTGGAGAGAGGGTTGGATGATGAGGAGGACGGCTAGAAAGGACAGCTAGATTTGTGGAGAAAGAGAGGAGAAATACAGAGAGCATGGAATGACATCCTGCCTTCCCTCTCTTCTTCCTCTTTCCCTCTCTCTTCCTCCCTCCTCCTCCCTCTCTTTCCCTCTCTCTCCATCCCTCTCTTTCCCTCTCTCTCCCTCCCTCCTCGTCCCTCTCTTCCGCTCTCTCTCCATCCCACTCTTTCCCAGTCTCCCTCTCTCCTCCTCACTTTTCCCCTCTCTCTCCCTCCCTTCTTCTCCCTTCCTCCGCCTCCCTCCCTCTTCCTTCCTCCTCCTCCCTCTCTCTCCCTTCCTCCCGCCTCCTCCCTCTCTTTCGCAGTAGATAAACAGAGACAGAAAGCAGACAAACAGACTACTGTCTGACTGATTTAGTAACTGACTAAATGGCTGGCTGTCTACCTGATATACTGACTGACATAAGGAGACACTGATGACAGAAGGCCAGATAGGCAAGACAGGCAGGGGAATAGTTGGTTTAGGAAATGCAGATCAGAATGTATCTACAATGTCAAAATACTGCAGCACTCCGGCATAGTGAGGCAGGTCGTAAACCACCTGCAGATACATGGGGATATGCGACACACGAAGAGATAAATGAATGTATCGATGGTTAAGCGTGTAATCGGGTCTGTATCTCTGACAAGTGTTTGCTTCGGTCTGTCCTGAACCTTCAGCCTGACCAGGTTTAGCAGCGCCTGGACTAATCCTGTTGTCGCCAGACAAGACCAGTCAACCCCAGAGCTACAATTAAATCCTTTGCAAATATATATTATGGTTGCTCTGTGTTTGAAATGCATAGAAAATAACAGTACATGCACACACACTACATGCACATACGTAAACACACAGTGGTCTCTCTGGTCGATAATGGTGACAGTGGAGACATCATCTATTATTCATGGCTGTAAAGGACACATCACACACACATCCACACATCCACACACACACACACACACACACACACACACACACACACACACACACACACACATCTGACTGTTATCAACAGCTGGCTTTTACACTCTCAAAAGGACAGGCCGATAGACAGACAGACAGACTGTGTGGCAGACATACAGACTGAGTGGCAGATAGACAGACAGATACAGAGAGATAGAAAGAGGCAAATAGACAAACAGCGAGACCTCAGTAACACTTCATCATTTTAACTTGACGTTTATCATCCGATGATCACATTAACTGACAGACAGCCCAACCACAGCAAATACATCACGTCGGAACGAAGCGTACTCAATGCTTACGGACTCAAACACACCGTCCCAGTAAAGGAGGCGAATCAGGCGAGTCACACGCGTGTCTGAGCCAATCCACGTTCATTAAGCCAGAAATACAGAAAGTCGTCTGCAAACACCGTGATGGGTCTCACACGCTGATGCGTCCTTTAAATGAATGAAGCAGACAGACGCCGGCTTGATATAAGCCAGCAGGTAAACACAGAGATGCGTGGGTGAAAACAGTATGGAGGGAGTCCTGCTTGAGTTTCGGTCTCGGACCACCTTCCGGAAGGAGGGTGACGTTTCTTACGTCACGGTGAACATGTGGTGGCAGATGTTCGGAGCGACCGCGGCGTACAACCGGTCCGCTACGGATCCGCCCACTTTCCGCGCCGGTCGTTTCGGGGCGCGGGGCGGTTGTCACGGAAACCGCTGCTCCTGACCCCGCTCGGCAGGGGGCCAGGCGCGTGCCAGCGTAATGGGAACAGACACCATCCGCCTCCGTTCCTTGAAGGAGGAGAAAGTCCTCGTAAACCGGCGGAAACGAAATTACTGTTCGCATACGAACACGGCCATGCGCTCTCTCTCTCTCTCTCTCTCTCTCTCTCTCTCTCTCTCTCTCTCTCTCTCTCTCTCTCTCTCTCGCAACATCTGGTCGAGCCAGCTGGCTCCAGCCAGTATGGACGGCGGCCAAACATGACTGCGCGTCCTGCCTCGTAAGCAATGTGTGTTACACACACACACACACACACACACACACACGCGCGCGCGCGCGAGGGCTGAAATACACAAATTCACCGACTGATCGGCTTTTAATATTATATCTTCTTACGGTGTATTCTCGTGTACCGTGAAAAAACACTCAACCTCGTGCACGCCGGCGTGCACAGTGTCGCAGTTTCAGAGGGCTTCTCGGGGTGGTTACTATTTGTACAATCAAGCCGCTTAGCGGACACTTAACTGGGCGAGGGGCGCATCTCGCTCAACGATGCCTGCAGGTCGACTGCAGAATTCAATTTTCCATCCAAGAATCTTCCTGTTGGGGCCGAAAGGTTCTGGGAATCGAATCCCCTAATGTCCATGAAATCCCTGTTAGTCACTTTGGGTAGAAAGAGCCTTAAGAGCTCATGGCGGCCACTAGACCGTTGTGGTTGACCCGTGTGTGTTCTCTGCTCCTGCTGCACAGGTGAGGGAGGGAGGTTCCTGGGGGTGGACCTGCTCCAGTGCTCCCCGTCCCAAGGGGCCCTCGCCAGCCTCCAGCCCTACTCCCTGGAGCCGCGCTCCCTGGAGCCTGTCTCGGATACGCCCCACCAGACCCTCCCTCTCCGGAAGACCCACTCTGACCTCGACACCAGCCTAGCTGCAGGTGTGTGTGAGAGAGAGAGAGATAGAGTATGTGTGAATGTGTGTGTGAGAATGTTTCTTGTTACCTAATGAGTTGTAAACCTGCTTCAATAACCTACTTTTAATGTGTACTGTGTGTGTGTGTGTGTGTGTGTGTGTGTGTGCGCATGCTCATTGTTCCCCTGCTATTGAGTTGTAAACATTAGTACAGATCTGTCATCCTGTGGCCGTTGAGCTATATTTGCAATAACCTACTTTAAACGTGTGTGTGTTTGTAAGG
Source organism: Molva macrophthalma (assembly GCA_027123675.1). Lineage (NCBI taxonomy): Eukaryota > Metazoa > Chordata > Actinopteri > Gadiformes > Lotidae > Molva > Molva macrophthalma. Next base: position 9,142,305 of record JAOPJO010000061.1, on the reverse strand, counting down.
CAACCAACGTTGCCCTATATGTAGCTTGGAAGCCCAATCTTAGTAACATAGTATTTGTCCAATGGAACAATTTCAGAAGAGTTACTGCTGAGGTGGTATTAGCTATTATGTTAGTATTAGCAAGTTTATTTACTAGAATTCAAATTTGTTGCATTAACACTCTTTATTTGTATTAATAACAGTAAAATACAATAAATCAGGTCATCAGAATCAATACGCAATAAACACAATTTTCTCCATCTTCTGCCCCGTCCTCTTTTCCATATTCTTTTCCATCTTCTCCATCTTCTCCATCTTCTCCATCTTCTCCTCACACTGCGTCTCATCTTTTCCCCCAGACTCCAGCCTGGACGCGCCCCCCTGCGGACTCCAGGTCCCGGGCACCATGGACCACTCGGGCCTCCTCTGCTCCGCCAACCCCTCTCCCTCCTGGAACGGCCCCAAGGGCTCCACCTTCTCCCCCTCCACCTGGAACGAGGCGTACAGCTACAGCGTCAACAAGGGGCCCGCCGTTCCGCCCAAACAGCACAGCATCGTGGGTAACACCCACGCCAAGGGCCCCGGCTCCCACTGCAGCTCCTTCACGCCGGACCCCTCGGGCGGCTGGAAAGGAGCCGGGCATCATCACGCGGCGGGGGTCGCCGCGACAATGGGCATGGCGATGGGGAGGCGGAGCGAGACGGAAGGCGCGGCGGCCAGCCCCACGGGGGAGGCGGCGGCGGCGGTCGACGGGGGCCGGGGCCGCGAGCGGTCGGCGCGCTCCATCGCGGCGGCCAACGCCTTCAAGTTCCGCGAGCGTTAGCTGTCCACGCCCAACGACGCGGGCTCTGCCCCCTTCTGCCCGCCAGACCCCGCCGCTGGGACCCGGCCGGCGGCGGCGAGCAACGGCGGCACCCGGATGGCGGCCGACCACCACTTCCACCACCACCACCACCACCACCACCAGAACCACGAGAACCAGAACCACCAGCAGCAGCACCACCAGCACCACTCCCAGGGCCTGGGGGAGAGCTACGCGCTGCTCTACCCCAGTGCCAGCTCCGAGGACAGCGGCAGCACGGCCGACAGCGTGTCGGTGGCGGCGTCGGACCACAGCGGCGAGGGCCGCCTGCGGCTCCGCTCGCGCTCCATCTCGCTCAAGAAGTCCAAGCGCAAGCCCCCGCCGCCGGTGCGCAGCGTGTCCCTCATGAAGAGCCTGGGCGAGGCGGAGGGGCCCCTGCACCACCACCAGAACCCGGGGAGGCTATACCGCGACGGGCGGCCCAAGAGCCTGCACATCCCCAGGGAACACTACCCGGACTTCCGGCAGGACTTCCTCCCGCCCGGCTCCGCGCGCTCGTCCAAGCCCGGCCCGGGGGACGGGGAGCCGGAGCACCGGGGGGGCGACGGCCCCCCCAGCCTGGAGATCCAGGGGCCCGACAAGCAGGGGGAGCCGGAGCTGAACTTCCCCGGTCACTGGCAGCTGGGGGACTGGAAGAGCGACCCCTACAGGTGAGTGGCAGAATTAATATTCTGATATTGTAATATTTTTTAAGGTAAGGTTAGGGTTAGGGCAAAGGTCTAGGGATAAAACGAAATATAATTTTGTTCGATATAAAATATAATCTACAATTTCTTTATATCTTTCCCATGAATAAACATATACAAAGTGAAGGTTTGCGTGTGTATGTACATATAAATATCTGTGCGACTACATCCAGAATGTCTACCGTGCAGGTTGTGCTTGAATTTGTCTTCCCTTCCTCCTCCTCCTCCCCCAGATCTCTGTCCGGCTCCAGCACAGCGACAGGGACCACGGTCATCGAGTGTATGAAGGTGAGGGGCAGCTCAGAGTCCCTCCTCGACTCCCCCAGCGTCTCCCGAGAGGCCTCCCCCTCCCAGTTCTCCATGGAGACGGACACGAAGGCCTCCTCCCCCTTCAAGCCCCCGGGACTCATCATGTCCCCGTCCAGCGGCTACTCCAGCCAATCAGAGACGCCCACGCCCACCGTCCCGACCAATCACGGGACGCCGGCGGGCCCCGTGGGGACGCCGGGCTGCAAGATGCGTCCCAAGATCCCTGAGAGGAAATCGTCGCTGCCGTCGCCGAAGGACCCAATGGCGCGGTCTCGGCTGTCCTTCGAGATGCCCGTCAACGCCCACCTGGACCTGTCCGCCATCCGGCCCAAGCAGAAGGCCAGCAGGCGACACTCGGACACGTCCACGGCGGCCAAGCCCGGGAAGATCGGCCCCGGCTCCTCGCAGGCGCTGCCCGTGGTCACGCAGAGCGAGCTGAAGACCATCCGCCTGCGCTCCGTGTCCCGCGGCGACCTGGACGACTGCCCCGACGGCGCGTCCGACACCATCGAGGAGGAGCAGCACGGCCGCGACCCCGACGGCCCCGGCCCCCCGCCGCCGCCGCC
>JAOPJO010000061.1:9028591-9047992 GCA_027123675.1 Molva macrophthalma | reverse complement strand
ACAAAAAACCACTATCTCAAATGAACTCCTACAAACACACACACACACACACACACACACACACACACAAACACACACACACAGTATGATTTGAAATGCACACAAATTCAAACTTAGTATCAGATGTAGGCCTAGGTGTTACTTCTGCTACTACTGCTTTGCTGATTATGTTGCTGGCGTAGAGTTTGATGTAAGTAGTACTACTTTACTACTACTAGTACTACCTGCCGGTGTAGGGTTTGACGTTACTACTAATATATTTCTACTAGTACTACTACTACTAGTACTACCTGCTGATTGCTGATGTAGGGTTTAACTTAAATAGTACTATTATTCTACTACTAATACTACTACTTGTAGTAGTACTACTGTACTCCTAGTATTACTACTAGCACTACTACTACTACTACTAGTACTACCTGCTAGTGTAGGGTTTGACGTTAGTAGTACTACCAAACTACAACTAGTATACTACTAGTTCTACCACTACGGCTGATAGGGCTGGAGTCCCTCTCCAGTGATGGGGTCCATGGACATGGGCATGGTGACTAAGACTATCACTATACTATTCTACTACTACTACTTGTTCCACTAGTACTGCTTCTACTAGTCCTACCTGCTGATGTAGGGTTTGATGCCCTCTCCAGTGATGGGATCCATCGACATAGGCATGGGCTCAGGCGTGGACAGCCAATAGGAGTAGTCGTTGCGGGAGGCAAAGTTACAGACGTTGTTGATGTTGCAGAACATGAAGGGCATGGTGCTGAACCTCCTCAGACAGCTACCGGCCGTACCTGGGGGGAGGGGGAGGAGGAGGAGGATGAGAGAAAGAAGCAGGGGGAGGAGGAGGTGGGAGGTGGGGAGAGAGAGAGAGAGGTGGAGGAGGAAGAGAGGAGAGGAGTTGGCGGAAGGAGGAGGAGGGGTAGAAGAGGAGGAGGAGGAGGAGAGAGAGGAGCAGGGGGAGGAGGAGGAGGGGAGAGAGAGACAGGTGGAGGAGGGAGAGAGGAGAGGAGGTGGCAGAAGGAGGAGGAGGGGTAGAAGAGGAGGAGGAGAGAGGAGCAGGGGGAGGAGGAGGTGGAGTGAAAGAGGAGGAGGAATCCGCGTGTGGATAAAGATGAGGGAGGAGGGGAGATGGGCAGATGAGGAGAGGCAAGAGAGGAGGGGGAGAGAGGGGAGAGAGGAGAGGAACACAGCCAAGAGGAGAGGAGGAGGACATGAGAGGTGAGGAAGGAAGGAGCTTTTTGTCCCACGTGTACATAGAATCACAATCACTGCGCCCTCCCTCTCGCTGCCTCCACTCGATGACTCACCGAGATCCTGCCCGTGGGCGCGCTCATTGCCCTGCACGTACAGCAGGGAGTATCCGTCGTAGATGAGGCTGGTTCCGTCGGGGCAGAACGGGACGTCCTGGCCCTGGCTGTGGCGGGTGATGAGGAAGCCGTGGGCTGTGGAAGCAGATCCAGGGGTCCCGGGCTGACCCTGCGGGCCGTCGGAACCGGGGGGACCGGGGTACCCACGCTGACCTGAGGGTCACAGAGACATGGGTAACGTAAGATCGGGTCAGATTAGGTTAAATTATGTTAAATTACATATCTACATCACATCCGACTAGATTACGATATTATGTTACACAAGGTCACATTAGATTAGTGTTTAACTACGTTACATCGGTGGGTACTTTATTCATCTCCAAGGGGGAATTAAGTTGGATCAGCAGAACACAATAAAACAAAATGGCAGTACAAAAAGGCGGGTAATAATAAAAAAGAAGATTGAAAAGAGAATAAAATAGAAAAAACCTAGGATGATAAATTAAAATAGAGTAAAAAATAACTACCACGAGAGGGGGTGGTTGGGTGTTTGTACAAGGGTGATTGTGAAGTGAAAGACGCAGAAACGTCATGAATGTTGTGACGGTACCAGTGATGGTATCGGCTCTGGGGGTTCACTCACCTGGTTGTCCCGCTGGTCCAGAGTCTCCCTTCCTTCCGGGAACGCCGCTGAACCCTGGTGGTCCCTCAGGTCCGACCTCACCTGGGTTACCTGGCGCACCTGAGGGTGAGAGTGGGGAAGGGGGCTAGATCTTCACATCGTTTCATTGTGTTGTGTTTTAAAAATAAATATATGTCCTGGAAGGGATGACGGAGCAGGTCTCATTTAAACGGCTTGCTATTTAGTCATAGCTTAGCTTTTAACCATAGCTTTTAACAAAAGCTTTATCCAACAGCTTTATCCAATAAGAGGGACGTATTTATCATTACAAGCAGGTTGTGGTAACGGGGAGTCTTGCTCAATGCTTACAATTTGCGGATACTGGGATTCGAACCCAGTACCTTTCAGCTTGGAGTCAAACACCACTAGACTATCCTGCCCCACATAATATCAGCATCAACATAAATGCTCTTTTATCTATATCCATAGAGATTATATATACGGATATACATTGATAAATGTGTACAGAAATTGACATATAATATGTCTTTAATAATTGTAAATGAAAATATGTCAAATTACAAAATGATTTTAACGTCATGTCGATTTGACCCCAGTTCCTTTCATGAAAGCCTGCTGCCCCATTGAACCTGGTGGCTGAACGCTGTCTATCGTTAGCTAGCATCATGAGCTAACGTCCATGGCTAACCTGAGAGTCCTTCCAGTCCAGGGGGTCCGGGTGGTCCCCTTCCTCCGATAATCCCTTGAGGGCCTGGGTTTCCTGGGTCTCCCTTCACCGAACTGATGGGCGCCACACCAGGATCTCCAGGGGGTCCTGGGGGTCAAAGGTTACACAAAGGTTACACAAAGGTTACATGAAAGGTCTGATAAAATAAGGTTTACCTATATTTTATTCGCATGTATTTTCTATACCAATGAAGGTTTAGAATAGGTTTGTTGTTTATATACCGTACCGTATTGATAAATGCTACTTTGTAGTGTTTCCTGCTAACTTGTATGAATAAAGGTTTGACGTATTTCTGATGGTCAGAAAGTTAGCAAGCTAGCCAGCTAGTTAACAGTTCCTTGGATATTGGTTGACAGTTTAACTCACCCTCGGGTCCAGTTTCACCAGGCTCTCCTGGTTGACCAGAGGAACCAGGAATGCCACTATCTCCCTTGGATCCTGGAAAACACAGACGGGGAATGAAAGAATGCTAACAGGAAGTTAAACTATTTTAACAGGAAGTAAAGCAAATAGGTAGGAAGGAAAAACATAAACAGGAAGTGAAACAATGCCAAAGGGAAGTAGAAACAAAACAGACAGGAAGGGAAAAAACAAACTTTACATAATCGACTTAGGGGGCTTAACCTACCAGGGAAACCTGGAACGCCGGGAAGACCAATGTCTCCCTTGAGACCTGAGGGACCAGGAAGTCCGGACGAACCCTAGTCACATGACACACAAGAGAATGGACGCATTAGTGAGTAATTCAAACATTGGAATCGTTAAAGTCTCAATGTGTAAGATTGAGCCCCTCTCAATTAGTAGGTGGTAGACTTTCAGAATTCAAAAAACTCAATAACAGTGTTCTGTCTACTCCAACTGGCTGTTAATCTGTGTGACGTGGACTAGCGTAGCTCTACTGGCTGGGTGGAGTGGGTGGGAGGGGTTTCGGGAGGGTCGATGGTAAGATTCTTGTAAACAGAGAGAGGTACGGGCTGGCCAGTGTTTTTTATTTTTTGAATTGATCAGTTATAGGATGGGATTTTATTGCTAACATTATTGAAATCACTATCGATCAGCATTGACTTTCGACGGATATGTTCAGATTATTTTAAGCTACGAGCTAGCTGAACTGTTACACATGCGACTTTAAACAATAAAGGTGTTTTCGTTGTTTTTTTTGTTTTTTTCGGAACAGCACCTACCGGGAATCCGGGGGTGCCTGACTCTCCCTTGGATCCTGGGAATCCCGGTTGACCGGGAGCGCCGGCAATTCCCTTATCTCCCCTGATGCCACCGCTACCTCCCGGACCGCGAGGACCCTCCGGACCAGGAGCGCCTTCGCGTACACAAAGGGTCAAAGGTCATTATAGGGTTACGTGGACTTTTCCGTACAGTACGGTACACATGAGTGTACTATTATATAGTACTACTACTATGTATGTATATATATATATATTTATATTTATATACACATACATATATATTGTATTCATATTTTATTAATTTGAAATATTTATTTTAGATTAAATATACTTTGCAACCAAACAACCAAACAAAATCCAACTCAGAAAGAGCAATAAGAACAGTGCAGCAGTGGAGGGTATGTTTGTTTCGATTGTCCAGACGTCTGTAAACGACGGAGCCAGCACTTGACAATAGGGGACCACATCGTATCACGGAACACGTGACGAAACTCGTTGCTGAAATCGGAAAAATCCACCAGGATTCAGGGGTCCAGGATCCATTGCTGTTCCAAGGACTCAATTCCAGAATGCATTTATGTATTCCAGAATGTATTCATTTCAATATATTTATTGAATTAATAGGCATTAGTTTTGTGTTGACAGTACTCAGTCAAGATTGGAGACACAGTTTTTGTAACTGCAAATTTCAGTTGATTTTTTTTGGTGGTGAAATTAATTATCCCCCAACTCTGTGTGTTAGAGTTGTTTTAAAAGTCACAAACCTTCTCAAACCAAATTCCCCCCAAACGTACCACTAAAACATGGTTTATCACAACATAACACGTAAAAACCTTCAAACCACTGTAGTCTAACCTGCCAGACCTACGATTCCCAGAATCCCAGGGAATAGCACAGCCGGCACGGCAGCACAAAGGGGAAAAAAGAAGACGGTTAGAAGCTGGAGTTAGCGTAGCAACGCTAGCATACTGTCTAAAAACTAGCAATACTATATATAGATGAATTAAACAAATAATGTTAACATTTGTGTAGGCCTAATGGTGAATGTACTTTGCAATTATCTGTCTATATAATATTGGTATAATATGCTATTGCTGTCATATGCTATGCTAGGCTATGTTATGTTTATCATGGGTCAGAGGTTGCTAGCATGGATGGGTCCACTTTCCCACTGTTGGTCGTTTTTTTAATGTGTGGTGTTTTAACAGTTAATAAAAAATATGTTAACATACCTTAGTTTTAGCATGTAATATCAAATTTTATAATAAAAAAACAAAACAATTATTTTTGGTGAGTTAGTTGTGAAATTGATGGAGTAAAAAAGTGTCTTATTCATTAATAATGTGCTGGTTGTGCCCACAAACCTTTTTTCCATTCCTTTAATTTTAACAGTTTTATTTGTGATTGGATTAAAGATGCTTACTTTTTCAGAGTTTAACTACCACCAGAGTGCATGATAAGTTGAGAAAAGTGAGAGAAAAGAGGGTTAGAGTTCAGTGAACAGTGAAACTGAAAGTGAAAGTCTAAAGTAAGTTGCAGTTGATTCAGCCAAACTGAAAATTCGGATCATAGTTCTTAAGATAGAAAGTGGATTCCAGAAATCCTATGTGGTGAACAATCAACGTTCAAGAACACGTGAGCTCTAAAAAATAAATAATTTATTTTTAAAGGTGCGCGTGCAGTAGGAGCTTGGACATCCAAGTTGTTGATACCTCTGGGACCTGCGATTGGCCGGATGCACGAGTCATCAGGCGAGGAGAGGCGTGGCCACACCGGAGGTGGGTGGGGCCAAGCCACAGGAAACAGGAGGTAAAATGTCACAGCATTTTTTTGTTTTTTTTACTCCCTAGTCCACAAAACGCTCTTAGGGCACCAGCTCATGTGTGTGGCAAGCCTGAAACAGGGCTGGTCAGTACTAACATGCATGGTACATTACACACGTGGTTAAATGTACAAAATAATTAGAGAAAAATGTAAATGATGAAGATTGTAAGTTAGCAAGCAAACCATTTATAATTTATAGTTTTGGTTGGCCAAATGTTACTAAGATAATAAATTATTTTGTTCCATCTCAGGTGGGAACATTTGGATGCTAAATAAGTGATTGATTGGAAGTGGCCATTTTGTTCTCTGGCGGCTGGTGTGTCATGTGACTGTGTGTAAGACAATGTGACCCAACATTGTTCCAGGCTTCTCATTTGGTTTCGGACGGTCCATGCAGGTGATTATTGAGACACTTAACTGGCCTAGCAACAGCTGAGCCAATCCCAACCCTGCTTTATTTCACAATAATTTATTTTGTTTTGTACAATTTTTCCATTTTAATGTTAATAAATCAACCAATACTGACTGTAAGTGCTAACTCGAAAGGATAGCTGGATGGGCAGATGGGTGGATGGATGAATCGATGGATGCATGATGGATGGATGGATGAATGGATATGAATAATGAGTGGATGGATGATAGATGGATGGCTGGATCAAGCAATGGTTGGATGAGATAAGAGAAGGAACAGATGACTGAATAATGAATGACAAGGTGGGGCAAAGAGTGGAAACCCATGCTGTGGTCGTCGAGGGGCGTGGTCAGAACTCCCCCGGGTAACGGACAGTGATTGGTTGGTGCACACCTGACAGATTTCCTATCTGGGGAGGAAGTGGGTGGTGGAGGACAGTGCAAGTGGATGCATGGTTTCCATGACGACGTACGCTAGGGTGCTCTGTGATCGGCTGGTGACGTGAGAATATTTCCCCGGCCTGCGATTGGCCCTGACGTCATCTCATGCTAATCGTGGGATTTCAACGTGCACGGCGTTCACACACACAGCGTCGTCGGTTGGACGCGAGCACGGTTGCTGCCTGGTTTGAATTGGTTTCATACAAGTAAGCTACTCCCATATGGGACACATTATGCTGTAAAACAAACACCATAAATATTTGTCGGCCTAATCCATTTGAACCAGGTGAGCTAACCAGGTAAACCAGACAGGTAACCAGGTGTTTGAACCAGATAGGTAACCAGGTGTTTGAACCAGACAGGTAACCAGGTTTTTAAACCAGACAGGTAACCAGGTGGTTAAACTAGACAGGTAATCAGGTGTTTGAACCAGACAGGTAACCAGGTGTTTGAACCAGACAGGTGATTAAACCAGGCAGCAACGTATCACGCAGGTATATATAGAAAATCTTTGAATCTCCACCACGTACCTCCTCGTCCTGGTGGTCCAGGTGGACCGCGGCCTCCCTTGGGGCCCTGAAGGGCTGATCCTGGGGTGCCTGGCGGTCCACTGTTGCCTTGGGGTCCTGGGAGGCCGGGGAAGCCACCGTCTCCCTTGGGACCTGGGAACCCAGGACTACCAGAGGGTCCGGGAAGACCAGGGTCTCCCTTTGAACCTGCGGAGAGAAAATAAGTTTTGTTTTAGCAAGGAATTAACTGGTCTTTTTTTATCAGAAACCCCGTGTATACTAGAATTAACCAGTATTAAAAAAAAAAAAAAAGTTATATAAGATAAGATGTACTTTATTCATCCTAGATGGGAAATGTGTGTGTCACAGCCAAAAGTACTGGACAGTAATTAGATTGAAAATATATTAAAATGTAATATATAATATGCAAAAACATTGATCTACCAATATTAGCGTTAATATGTATGTGTGTGTGTGTTCTTACCTGGCCCTCCAGGTATACCAGGAACTCCAGGTCCACCATAACCAGGAAGACCTGAGAGCGGAAGCCAATGGGAAGAAATGGTTCATGCAGTGAGTAGTACTTTAGCATTCTACTTAAATAGCAAACCACAATCATACATTATACCACTTAACATAACGTTACTTTGCGTAACCTTTCATTACGACACTTATGTTACTTTACGATACTTTGTTACTTTACGTTACTTTATGATAATGTTACTTTACGATAATGTTACGTTACGATAATGTTACTTTACGTTACTTTATGATAATGTTACTTTACGATAATGTTACTTTACGATAATGTTACTTTACAATAATGTTACTTCACGTTACCTTGCGTTACTTTACGTTACTTAACATTACTTGTCACCAGACCCACCTGTGTCTCCCTTGGTGCCGGCTGGCCCGGGGATTCCGTCACGACCTGCCTGACCCTTGTCTCCTGGCAACCCTGGGTTTCCGGGGCGACCGGACTCTCCAGGTCTACCTGGGGACCCATTGGCCCCAGGGCCACCTGGACCGCCGTCCAGACCTTTGGGACCGGGAATACCAGGAGAACCTAGCAGGAACCAGCCAGGATTTAGTATGCGATGATCACAGGTTAATTCAGTGTTGCTCAATCTGTGGCTTGGGAGCCCACTTGGGTCCCCGATTTGCATATGAGGTTCAGGGAGGGTGAAAGTTGACTTTGAAGCGAACATTTTTATGAAATAAATAATCAATTGAAAGGTTTGAAATGTCTTGAGGGTCATAAGGGTAATTCATACACAAACAGACGTGAGAGCTACTAATGCTGATCACTGGATGCCGGGTGATGTGTATGCTGGGACATTGCTTGTGCAGTGCTAAAACCCAAAAGCGTCCGCTAACTGACTAAATGTCAACGTAAAAGCAGGTTTTTAAAAGTGTGTTTTAAGACGTTTTTTAAAAAGATCTGCAAGCCTTATCTCCCGGGGCCAAATAAGTTTGATTTAATAAATTAGCAAACCACTGGGTTAGCTAGTGGGTTCAAAGGGTGAAACACCCAGGAATAGAGAGGGTCTTACCTTGGAAGCCGGGGAGGCCGGGGTCTCCCTTGGAGCCTGGTCCGCCTGGTATCCCTGGGAGACCTGGTCCACCGGGGTTCCCCTTCTGACCTGGACCCCCTGGGAACCCAGGCTGGCCTGGCTCACCCTGGGAGGGGAGAGAGAGGGAGAGAGTATCGATCAATATAAACAAATTATCTGGTCAACCATCTATCCTACTTCTATCTAGGTGGACAGTCATACTATTGATACAATGTTATCTTATTTCAGGTTACAGTAAGAAATAAACATCCCAGAGGTTAGCACTTAAATGTGTTGAACACTTACTTCCAAAGCTGACCTCGATGGTAAAACAACCATGTTGAAAGACATACACATGACATGTTTGTGACACTTGTGATGTCACACATGGGTTGATTTTGAAATGGTGTGTAATGTTCAATCAATGTCACACCATTGTCACACATAGAAGGACCAGTTAAACCTGACCCAGGTTGGCTGAACTAAGGGGGTGTTCTGGGTTCAAAGATCCTAGCTTCTGGTCTCTGATCCTGCACCTTAATTCCTGGAACACCTGGCTGTCCTACTCCAGTGGAGCCGGGGTCACCCTTGCTTCCGGGGAACCCTGGAGAACCGGGCTGTCCAGAGGGTCCGGAACGACCCGGCTGACCTGGCCCTCCCTTCTGTCCCGAAGGTCCTGTGATGTCATCACCGTGCAACGACAACAAACACAACAGCATTAGCGTAAGCCAGAGGTGAGTGTGAGTTATGGATAAACAGTGAGGTGTTTGTATGTGGTGGAAATATTCTGGGAATTTCACAATGACAGTGCCTATTTTCAGGCGTTGTGATTATTAGGCTACCTGTGTGACGCCAGTTGTTCTAAAATTCATAGTGCCCGAAATAGCACCAAATTATAAATGGGGTGTGGCTGAACACTGATTGGATAATGGTAGTTGGGCTGTAATAGGGGTGTGGTTTCAACACCGATTAGGTTTATCATTTCATAAAAGGGGTGTGGTTTCACTACTGATTGGATTTTTTATGTCATAACAGTGGTGTGTTGTTTTTTTTACGCGAGGCATTCAAGCGCACCTGGGAATCCCATCTCTCCCATGCCTCCTTTCAGTCCTGGAGCTCCGGGGCCACCTGAGGAGCCGGGAATGCCAGGATCTCCCTTGGGACCTGAAAGCAACATACCACGTAAGAAAACCTCCCTACCGTCCTTACGATATTTAATTACAGGGCCGTGTTTTTGACCACCTTGGTGTGATTTCAAATCACAAGTGGGAGTGTCCACCTCAGCTGTATGATGGATAGATCAACCGACTAGTCTACGCAGTGGACTGTTCCAGCTGCTAGTCTGATCTATCCTGTCATACAGCTGTACGTGTGCCCCCCCCCTCCCCCACAAACACAAATGGGTTGATTTAGAAATGGCTTGTGGTAGTGAATCAACTTCACACCTGGTGGTGATCCACTTCAAACCGGGGGGTGAAATTCTGTTTTTATTTAACAATAACTGAATGAAAGCCTCCTCACCCGGGGGTCCTGGTAGCCCGGGGCGACCGTCCGTGCCAGACAGTCCAGGGTCACCCGGTACACCGGCGATTCCCTTCTGACCAGAGAAGCCCGGTGAACCTGGAACCACGAGGGAGTCAAACACAGGTCACATGTCGACATGTTACCGTGGGAACAGATGGAACGGAACGGCTTGTCACTCACTACTACAGGATAAGATAAGATAAAGATCAACTTGATTAATCCCACTAAGAGGACAGATGTATTAATCCCAGACGTACTCACAGCAGAAGTACAGAACAGTATTGAGAATTCATTATCCAAATTATTTTACAGACAACTTTAAATCAGCAAAAAATAAATACCTCTTTAATAATCATATATGAGTAGTAGAAATGTAAATGTTATGATAAACATTATGGACTGTAAATGCTACATAATAAGAAGCATATAGTATTTAAGTGTAATACATACAGTCAGTAATACAAGTATTAAATAATGAACAACAACTACAAAAATGAACGACAGTTAAAAATCAACCACAACAACGAAACCTTTCTAAAAACTTTAAATTACTACCAAGACTAAGTTATTGTCGTCAGCGTACCTGGAAGGCCAGGGTCTCCCTTGTCTCCCTTCTGTTTCTGAGTAGCCCCACTGGTTCCAGGGGGTCCTTGTACTCCAGGGTCTCCTCTCTCTCCCTTCAGACCTGAAGATCCAGGGGTCCCAGGTCTTCCGGGGAAACCGTCATCACCTAGGATGAGGAGGAGGAGGAAAAGGAGACGAAGTGGAGATGAAGCTGCCTAACTCTATCATCCAAGGTGTGTAGGTGTGTATGTGTGTATGTGTGCGAGTGTGTGTGTACCTTTAGGTCCGGTGAAGCCAGGTCCTCCAGGACCTCCGGGTCCTCCAGAAGGTCCGGGAGATCCCATTGGTCCTATGTCTCCCTTGACACCTGTATCAGAACACAGTCACATGGTTAATTGTTTCAGTTGATTGTCTAGAAGACACTTTCTCAGCTCAGCAACTATCTTGGATGAATAGCGCAAAGCTAACTGATAGTTGGTCTCGCTAGCGGGCTAGTTAGTCGTTCAGCAATTGCATTTGCACTAAGATAAATAGTAAGAGATCTTTACCTTGAAGTCCAGGCAGTCCGTCACGTCCGGGCCCTCCAGGGGGTCCTGGGGTTCCCACGGGTCCTGGAGAACCAGGGAAACCGGGGGTTCCTCTATCTCCCGGCAGACCAGTACTGTCTAGACCTGGCGGGCCAGGGTCTCCCTTTTCACCGTTGGCGCCTGGGAATCCTGGAATACCATGGTGGGAAAAGTTGGTTAAGACTGTATCAATCCTCAGGAACATTGTTTCTGTGAGAATTGCTCTGCTAACGTTACGAAAATCTTTTGTCTGCTAACGTAACGAAAATCTAAATATGTGTACCTATAACGTGGCTTAAAGGTTGGGATATTGCACGTTAAATTGAATTGAGAGAAGAACATTTTAATTTAAGTCATTCACTGGAACCCCACACATGGGAGGTTACCTGGGGTCCCCATGAGGCCTGGGGCTCCAGGGGGGCCCTGGGGCCCCTGAGAGCCAAGGTTGATTGATCCTGGGGGGCCTCTAGGACCCGGCTGGCCGGGAATACCGGGGTCACCTGGAGCGAGAGAGAGAGAGAGAGAGATAGAGAGAGAGGTACAAATGAACCAAGAACATAAGGGCGATCCCATTTACTTTATAGGGATGGAACAAATAATGAATGGGACTATTAATCATTATACTTATGCAGTTGGTTCGGATTCAGATTTATTCAGAAGAAATAGTTTCGTAGGGTATTCCGACCTTTGTGTCCGGGGCCGCCATCTAAACCAGATCGTCCTGGAGAACCTGGGTTTCCAGGGAAACCGGAATCTCCCTTGGGTCCTGGGTGTCCTTTAGACCCAGGGAACCCTGGAGAACCGGCGGGGCCAGGAAGTCCGAAGCCTGGTTCGCCCTGGAGGACACATTAAAAATACTGAAATAATAAATATGACAATGATGCATCTTGTTTCGACTGGGATATGGAAACAAGACAGTTTGACTGGGATATAACACTCTGCTGTTTACCTATAAAAGAGGAGAATGCTTCATACGGGTGTTGTGAGGGTCACAGGTACAACAATTGTGTAACGCCAGTCAACATTAGTTAACTGGCGTAAAGTATGGCTCCAAGAGGGAGCAAAACCTAGCAGGAATAACTTTGATGACCGTGTTTGAGCAACTTTGAGCAAAAACACAAAAAAAAGCGTCTTGTGTTTTTTCGGATAATTTCCCGGCAGTGGAGAGGATTGTCCGCACGCATGCAAAGTATGCATCGTGAAATTGGAAGGAAAGATTTCTTGGCTTTCGTTTGGTGCCAAACCAAACTGTGAATCTATCGCTTGATTCATTCAAATTATAAAGAATTGAAAAGCGACTTGTGTAGGCAGGCATTCACCTGAGAGTGAGTACATGACATGCTGAGCCGGGTTGTTTTGTGTTTTGTACTGGTGTTGTGAAATTGTGTTGGGGAAATGGGCCTTATCTATTGTATTTTGGAGTGTCTGCTGTTGAGTGCTGTTGTTCAGTCCTTTGTGTCTCTTGTTGTTGGAAGGTGCTGCGTGAACTGATCAAACCACATCCTCTAGGGAGTCTCAACAAGGCCATACCTTGGCTCCTGGGAACCCAGGCTGTCCCGGAAGTCCGTCGACGCCTGGTCTTCCTCCTTCACCCGAAGAGCCTGGCTGGCCGGGAATACCTGGGAATCCTGGAGAGACCAAGGAAGGAAGGAGACGAGGCAACAAGGAAAGGAAAACGGTGAGGATAGGTTACTTGTCTTCCCTGGTGATATTTCTTTCCTAAAGAGTTACCAGGCAAGCCAAAACTAGCCA
Organism: Molva macrophthalma; assembly: GCA_027123675.1. Lineage (NCBI taxonomy): Eukaryota > Metazoa > Chordata > Actinopteri > Gadiformes > Lotidae > Molva > Molva macrophthalma. The sequence goes on along the minus strand of JAOPJO010000061.1, from coordinate 9,034,984 downwards.
AGCCAAACCAGACAAAAATACACAACAACACATTGCTGTTTTCTGAGTGGTTGAAACGTGGCACTGATTTAAGCCAATCAGGAAACGGTAGCTGAGGGTTTGAATGTTAATGAACTGAGAAGAGGATGAAGAGGAGGAGGAGGAAAGGGATAAGGGGGGAAAGGGAATGTGTGCCGTCCTAACCTTTGCCACCGGGGGGTCCTGGGAGTCCGATTCCGGGGAGTCCAGAATCACCCTTAGATCCTGGTGACCCTGGGAAACCGGGCTGTCCCGGCTGACCTGGGCTGCCTGGTGACGGAGGAGGGACAGGAGAATCTCACACCACAATAATACAATACAACGATAAGGAATTGTAGTAGTACAATATTATCCTGCCAAACTGTGGTGGCTTCATTTCTGTACCTGGCTGTCCAGGTGAGCCGGGGTCACCGTCCTGTCCTCGAGGTCCGGGCAGACCCTTCTCCGCCACAGTCAGACCTGGTTCACCTTTAGAACCTGGAAGGGACCGAGGTCAGTGGTAAGGGAACCAGGAAGTGGACTTCGAAGCAGTAAGTGTATAAATGTATAATTTAGGTAAATATTTATCCAAATACGTCTGCCATTTATAAATAATGTTGAGTTCCGGGACATCTTGTTCCCTTTTGTTTTTCATATTCTTATTAATTTATCTTACCCTGAATTTGTATATACTTTAAATACATTTTCCATTGTATCTCAGCTCACAAATGGATCTTACCACATTTGATTTCTGCTCAGATGCTCACACACTTGGTGCTAGATTTCTGTAGCATGGTCATGAATCACACATTGTATGGATGCTACATCTCTTAAGCATATTGCAGCAAGCATGTAGCATGGTCATGAATCACACGCTAGGTGCTACATCTCTGTAGCACGTAGCATGTAGCACGGTCATGAATCACACGCTAGGTGCTACATCTCTTTAACACGTAGCATGTAGCACGGTCATGAATCACACGCTAGGTGCTACATCTCTTTAGCACGTAGCATGTAGCACGGTCATGAATCACACAGTGCATAGATGCTAAATCTCTATAGTATGAAGCATGGTCATGAATCACTCGCATGCTAGGTGCTACATCTGTTTAGCATGTAGCGTGTAGCATGGCCATGAATCACTCGCATGCTAGGTGCAACATCTCTTTAGCACGTAGCATGGTAATAAATCACTCACACGCCAGGTGCTCTATCTCTTTAGCACATAGCTTGGTGATGAATCTCATTTGGGTGTAGATGATACATCACTTCAGCATGTAGCATGTTAGCACGTAGCATGTTAGCATGTTGTGGTACCTGGGGACCCTGGGCCTCCAGGTCTGCCAGAGACTCCCTGGACGCCCTTCTCTCCTGGGGGCCCCTGGGGGCCGAACCCTGGTGACCCCGGGGGGCCTCTGTCTCCTGGCTGGCCTGGGAGACCCGATTCACCGGGAGTACCCCGCTCTCCTTTCACCTGCAGAGAGCCCTGAGGGACACACACACATATGGAAACACAGACATACGATAACACACACACACACACACACACACACACACACACACAAACATAAAAACATCAAGACAATGGTGTGAGTAGAAGTAGTATTAGTATCATGCAATAAATATATGCTCATGTTTGACCAGTACAAACCAGTACAAACCCTGTATAAACCAGTCTAATCCAGTATAATCCAGTATATCCAGCATTATCCAGTATAACCCAGTATTAACCAGAATTACCCCGTGCAACTCAGTATAAACCCAACATAAACATCAACATGTACACAATATAAAGCCAGTTTAAACCAGTATAAACCCAGCTCACCGATGCTCCTTTAGCTCCAGGTGCGCCGGGGGATCCATCGCGACCGGGCCGTCCGTCCAGACCGGGCAGGCCGCCGGGTCCGGGGAACCCACTGTCTCCCTTTTCTCCCCTCCCACCGCTCACTGGGTGAGCATCACCGGGGTCCCCCTTCTCTCCGGGGTAACCCGAGGCTCCCAAAGACCCAGGAGGTCCCTGTAGAGGAGGAGGTGAGGAGGAAGAGGAGGAGGGGTAGAGGAGGAGGAGCGGAGGAGCAGGATGAGAGGAGGAGGAGGAGGGTAGCGAAGAGAGCAGGAGAGAAGAGATTAGAGTAGGAGGAGGGGGAGGAGATGGAGAGAAGAAGAGAGGAGAAGGAGTGGGAGAGGAGGCAGGGAGACGAGGAGGGAGGAGGAGAAGGGAGTGAGGATGAGAAAGAAAAGGGGAGAGGAGGAATCTTTAATGATTCTGGTTGTATGTGAGATGCTGAGGTCAGATATGTGGTTGTAACCCGGAAGTGTAACCCGGAAGTGTAACCAGGAAGTGTAACCTGGAAGTGTAATCATGAAGTACTCACGGCAGGTCCACCAGAACCAGGTTGTCCAGGGAATCCTCGGTCTCCTTTGATTCCTTGACCTCCGGGCGATCCTATAAAACACCAGCAATACTATGGTTACTGCCTATACTACTTTTATTATTAGTAGTACTACTACTAGTACTGTTACTAAGATAAGATTACTTTAACATGATACTGAGTTATTTTAATACTCGTAGTATTAAAAATCTACAACTGTTACTACTATTGTTCTTACTTCTCTTACTAGTATTACTGTTGCTAGTACTACAACTTACAATACATTCATAAGAATGAGCTTGAGTTTACTGCTACCAAAACTACTTTGACTACAACTACTATAAATAATACCGCTACAACTAATAATAAATTAAGTTACTTTACTGCTACTACTACTAATGCTACTTCTTCTACTACTAGTACAACTAATTATATATTAATTATAAAGATCTTGACCATCACATCTCTTTATATCTCTTCATATCTCTTTACTACTACTAAAACTAAATATTTATAAATTAGAAAGACCTTGACTTTACTACTAATACTACTTCTACTAATACTACTTCTACTAATACTACTTCTACTACTACTACTACTAAATCTAATCATTTATTAATTATATAGATCTTGACTTTACTACTACTAATACTACTACTACAGCTAATTATATATTAATTATAAAGATCTTGACTTTACTACTACTACTAATAATAATATATTAATAATATAGATCTAGACTTTACCACGACTAATACTCCACTACCACTACTACTGCTAGTAATATATGAACACGTCGGGGTCTAACCTGGGTGGCCCGGGGCCCCGGCAGGTCCTTGGGATCCAGGGCCGAAGTTGCCGCCTCCCACACAGTTCACGCAGGTCTCTCCCTTCTCACCTGAAACACCAGCAGCAGCACGTGATCAGAGGCTTCACAACACGATGGGGGCCCTACCACCTGGCGGGGTAGCTAGGTGAGTGCTAGCCCTTGGTTAGCATCGAGATGTGTAGCGCTAATATGCTTGTTGTTGTGGAGTGGGATGGGTTGGTTTATACTTTAACTGTGTGTTTGCTTGTTATTTCCATTATGATTGTTAGGATGGTTATCTCCAGTACTCTTATTGTGGAAGAGACTACACACACACTCTCGCACACTCTCCTCCTCTTCCCCCCCCCCCTACACACACACACACACACGCACGCACGCACACACACACACACACACACACACACACACTAACCCTTGATGCCGTTCTCTCCCTGGTATCCTCTCTCTCCCTGCTGTCCGGGGCGACCGGGCTCGCCGGGGATACAGTCCCCCCCGCTGGAGAACCCTGGGGGACCAGGGGCTCCGGTGAGTCCCTGGGGGCCCGGGGAGCCGTCCCGTCCTGGGCCTCCGGGCAGAGACAGACCGGGCACACCGTCCTCGCCCTTCTGGCCCTTGCCTCCAGGGTAGCCTGGAGTCCCCGGCTGGCTGCCACCGCCGCTACCTGGAGACGAGGAGGTACGTCCATTAGATAGACGCTCCAAGGTTCCCAACGGTCAGATGCTCCATACATACGTTAAATAAGCACTCCAGCGCGATGTCTGATACATAAGTTACATAAACACTACAGGGCAATGTTCGCTACATACATCAAATAATGTATGATGTTTGATGCATTAATTACGGTACAATGTTCGATACATACATTAAATAAACCCTATGGTTTGTTTGTGTGTGTGCACGCATCTTACCTGGAAGTCCGGGCTGTCCTGGTGGTCCACCCAAGCCTGGAGAAGGTGAAAGGTCAAACATCAGTTTAAAAGATGAATACATTAAAGTGTATGTGTTTGTATAACAGTGTGTGAATGTGGGTGTATGAGGTCTTCAAGGGTCCAAAATGATGGACCTGAACGGATGAGCCTAATGGAACCCAGAAAATCGTTCCGAGATCTGATCGGATCCGCTAAATGTTTAAAATATACATATTCCGACCCTTTTTGGAGATATGACAGACCCTCCCCGGTGCATGTCCGAGAGGACAGAGACCCAGGACCTGAGACGGGTAGGGTATTTTATGGACCCGACAAACCCGGTGATTTAAATCGTACTTCAAATGCTGTTACTGCTAAAAACGTTAATCCTGTCGGATACAACATATGGTAACCTGATAGGAGTTTGAAATGACAAAGACTTAACATGAATAGGCTACGGTTACGCTTTTAAAGATGCGATGACTATGCCGCTGATCACCATTTCTTTCCCCTTATTTCACGCTCTTGTGGTTTTATCAACTTATTCCCTGCTCTTGTAATCTGATCCTAATGGTCAGCCTCGTCATCACGCAAGTTACACAGCACTTCCACACGTTTCTCTCATGATCAGCGCTGATCAGGGGTCACATAATGATGAACAGATCCGGGTGATCGTGTAGCCCCGTGAAGACCTCTAGTGCGTGTGTGTGTGTTTCCAGGTTTCTGTTGTTTATCACGCGCACCTGCTTGTCCTCTCTCTCCCTTGTGTCCGGGGGATCCAGGGAAGCCGGGTTCACCTTTAGGCCCGACCTGTCCTGTATTTCCACCACCGATCACCTGTTAGACACACAGCAGAGAGGGGCAATTTCACCACCTGTTGGCCAGAGGGAGATACTGCACACAAATGTGACTTAACTCGCAGTGAGCTAAAATAAGATAAGAGATGTACTTCGCAGATGGGAATTTAGGGTGCATAGCAGAAATAGGAATTAAAGAGATTAAAAATGTATACAAGAATATAAACTACAAAGCTTTACCTATTAATATTATTAGACATTTTACAAAAAAAGGTATCAATAAAGGGGAAATGTCATGCAGGAACTGCACACGCATGTGACTATATGCATCAGTATTATACTCATACTATTAGAGGAATTTATTAGTACTTTTTTAAATGTCTCCTACTGCACAAACATGTAACCAGACTCACAATCAATTGTCTGTTATTATTATTACATTATTGCATTAATTCTTACTGCTGAACCCAAGGAAGTGCTACACGGCTCAACTCATAGCGATGGTTCCACTGCCTTGCTCAAGGGCACATTAACATATATTAACTTCTATACACACCAGGCCAGGGGGTCCGGGGAATCCACGATCACCCTTCCCTCCCTGAGAAAGTGAGAGAGGAGACATTGTTATTTTTCATTTGCTTCATTTTGAAACTGCTTTTGCAATGCAAATGCTTATTTCCCATGCTAATAAAGCATGTAAATGCTTTTCATTCAAGTAAACACAAATAAGACTAACTAATGCATATCTCTAAATATTTGTAAAGTTCCTCATCTTTATCTATGTCCTTTATGTCTATACATTGTAATAATAATAATAAATAATAATACAATAATTAATAAAAATACTCACTCTCTCTCCATCTCGCCCAGGGAGACCAGGGCTGCCAGAATCTCCTTTGCCTCCCTGGAAGAAAGAAAGTACGACAGAAGAACAGAGGTGAAGCAAGAGATAGTAAGGATTCATGATTAAATACATACAATACAAATATTACATTACATTAATGATGTTACGTTATGATTCATTCATGACTATAACATGGATTAAGTACTGTGTTCGTGAATAGTTTTCTGCTGTTTTCAATAGTTATTATTAGTTATTATTGTTGACTCATTCATTTCTGTTTTCTGGTAGCAACAGTGATTTGTTTGTGAGTTATTTTCTCTTAATTGGTGACTTACAGAAAATTATCATACCTCATTAATGACTAAATCATGTGGAAAGTACAAGGTTAGTTAGTCGTTATAATCTCTTAGTTATTAGTTATAATGTGTTCCTTAATGACTCACAGGGAAGCCAGCAGAACCTGGGTCGCCATCTTTGCCTGGTTTGCCCTGGAGAGAGAGGAAATTGAGTTACATTCATTACAACTAAAATGTAAGGGGTATCACACTACTCAGCCTCCCCGGTAAAGCCTACTCCAAGGTGCTGGAAAGGAGGGTTCGGCCGATAGTCGAACTTCAGATTGAAGAGGAACAATGCGGATTCCGTC
>JAOPJO010000061.1:8920852-8931557 GCA_027123675.1 Molva macrophthalma | reverse complement strand
CTCTCTCTCTCTCTCTCTCTCTCTCTCTCTCTCTCTCTCTCTCTCTCTCTCTCTCTCTCTCTCTCTCTTTCTCTCCCACTCTCTCCCACTCTCTCCCACTCTCTCTCTGTTTCTTCCTCGCTCTCTCTATTGACCTACCTGTGCATGTGTACCCGTCCAGGAGAAAACGGCTGTGCAGATGTAACTGACGGCTCTTTCAGAGAGGGAACGGGTGGGTAACCGAAAAATGTTTTTTGTCGACACCCAGAACAACAACAAAAAAGAAGCCAGTGAATGGCTGTTGAAATTCTCTGTAAGCCCCAAGTACAAACAGAGAGACAAGTTCTAGTGAGACAAAAATGTCAGCTAGCCCTTTTAGCTAGTCTTTTACCGGCTTTATGACATGCTATAGATGTGTGAGTCAAAAAAACACATAAATAGAAAAAGAAAAATCTGAAAACATTGATGTAACCAACAAACTTTAGGCCATTGGACTATTTTGACTTGAGGTAGTTTTTTCCTAATAATAATGTTATAAAATTGTGGACTGTCTTTTTAAGACAACTAAAATATAAATAGCTGTCGGCACTTCCTGGAAGCAAAAGATGATTATGGGAAATGTAGTCTTATGATCGCTGTCAATCATTTATTCATGATTTAACCAATGGAAGATTCTATATTCCCTGGTCCCCAGGGATTCCATTCGGGCGGAGTCACCTTATGATTGACAGATGATCTCGTAGAAACGTAAAGGTTCCGCTAGGTTGTTGTACAGATGCGAAGTGGTTGGCCTTCTTCCTCCTCAAATCAGAGCTGCTAAAACCTGCCGCATGTTTCTTTTTTTATATAAAAGCTCTGCTTCAAGTGCTTTAACCAATGATGTCTGGGGAGAGGGGCTAACAAAAATAATCCAGCCAATCACCACGGCCACAGACTCTCTACATGTAATATTTAATATTCTATCATAACATTGTGCTTTGAGAACCACCAGTAACTGATAAAATTACTACTAACTACATTCAACCGACAAAAATAACATTCTCATAACTAAAATAGAGCTAACCCTCAAAAAGAAAGAATAATACAATACAGTATGACTGAGTGCAATCGACAATCACAGTGTCAAAAATATATTTTTTCAAAATAAATATTTATGTTCAACCGGCTAAATGAAGAAGATGAATGTGTGATTATTATATTTTTTTTGTATGGAGAATTAACTTTTGACTTTAACTTTTAGTTTTAAATTGAAAGTAATGACTGATAAGTTAACTTGAACCTTGTTTTGCTATGTGAGTTTAGCTTGTATCATAACCTGAACAGATATTCTGTGTATTTCTGAGCATTTGGTTTGGTTTGCAGTGAGTGACAGGTGGGTGGAGTCATAATAAACATCTTATCCTCTACCTAGAAACCTACGACCTCCTTAAGGATATTTGTTCTACATCTAGTCAAGCCCGATTCTGTTGTAGTTTTCTTGTGAGCGTGTGTTTAGTGGCTAACCCCCTGCTAACCTGAATGTGACCGCTACCAGGACAAACGATCCCCTGCCGTATCCCCGGAGAGGACGGGACCCCGGGTTACCCCGGATCACCTGGGCGACCAGGTAAGACCCCCTAACCAGCAGGTTCCTGGTTTCATCCCCAATGTTTTAAGTCTACCTGTAAGCCCCCTAGAAATGACCCCTAACCCCTCCCTGCTCCTTAAAGACCAGTTTATGTACTCACTGTCTAACCCCTATGTGCTCCTTAATGACCTGTCTCTGTATTCACTGTCCAACCCCTACCTGCTCCTTAATGACTTGTCTCTGTACTCATTGTCTAACCCCTATGTGCTCCTTAATGACCTGTCTCTATATTCACTGTCCAACCCCTATGTGCTCCTTAATGACCTGTCTCTGAAATCACTGTCTAACCCCTACCTGCTCCATAATGACCTGTCTCTGTTATATTCACTGTCTAGCCCCTACCTGCTCCATAATGACCTGTCTCTGTATTCACTGTCTAACCCCTACCTGCTCCTAATGACCTGTCGCTGTATTCACTGTCTAACCCCTACCTGCTCATAATGACATTACAAAGTAGTAGAAGGTTTTGGAAGGCTCCAGAAAGTTCTAGATGGCCCTAGAAAGGTTTGTTAAGGTGAGTTAATGTGTGTTCACCAGGTCCTAAAGGCCAGCCAGGGTTCCCCGGCAGCTCATCGCGTCCGGGCTTCGACGGGACCAAGGGAGAGAGAGGAGACCCCGGCTTTGGAGGTCAACCAGGACCTCAAGGTTGGTCTCTGCACAGCGACTTGAGGATAAATGAAGCAAAGAGACGACGCTGAAGCACTGGGATCCTCTCGTCTCATTGGTCGGAGCTCAGGATCTGACACTGTGTCTGATAAGTGTCATGAGGAACTGTCCATGGTCCTGAAGCCGTTTTAATAGCCATGTTTAGATTTGATTTTTAAAAGAATTTGGGGGGGGGGTGTATGCCACCCATTGACATGGCCCTGCATACAAGCCCTCAAACCGCCTCACCCATACCTTCTCCCCCCCCTCCCCCCTCTCCCCCCCAGGTTTTCCCGGGATGCGGGGCGACCCCGGCGCTCCAGGTCTCCCAGGCCAAGTCTACGACGGCAGGAGGGGGAAGGACGGTCTCCCGGGCATCCCTGGCAGCAAGGGCCAGCCCGGAGAGGTCCTGGGGGCCACGCCCGGCTCCCCCGGACTCAACGGACTCCCCGGGACACCCGGAGACAAGGGCCAGCCGGGGGGCCCCGGTGGACCGGGATCCCCCGGTACGTCATGTGATCCTTTTATAAAGCGCTTCAGTGGTACTCAAAGGGCGTCAGGCAATTACAGTTGAAACTGAGTTGAAATTGAAAGAGAGATGGGAGGGTGGGGGAGGGAGGGACAGGAGAGAGAAAGCAATGACAGAAAGGAATGGCTTGTGTGTGTGTGTGTGTGTGTGTGTGTGTGTGTGTGTGTGTGTGTGTGTGTGTGTGTGTGTGTGCGTGTGCATGCGTGTGTGTGTATCTGTGTGTTTAAGGGAGCCTATAGCAACCCATTGTAGTATTGGTATCAGCATCAATAGTAGATCAGTGGTAATACCAACCGATGGTACAGTACTAAGCGGGAACTATTTGACTCATTCTTTTCCCCCTCCTCAGGATTCGACGGTCGCTCGGGCGTTCCCGGGTCAAAGGGTGGGCGCGGGGACAACGGTTATAACGGTATTCCCGGTCTCCCTGGCCCGCCCAGTGATATCCCAGGAGGCTTTCCTGGGCCCCGCGGCGCTCCGGGTCTCCAGGGCCCCAACGGATCTCCAGGTGAGCTATGGCACGGAAACTTCCAGAATACTGGGTCTTGTGCGTTTCGATCTTAATCGGGATTTGATTGCGACGGTTGGCGCCACCAGTCCAATCGGGAAGCGATACGTGAACGTAAACCCTTGAGAAACGTTGGCTCTTTATTGTCAGAGGTGTTACTGTTAACTGTTACGATCCAATCCCTTCTGGGATCGGATCACGCGAGAGTCGAGTTTTGATGCTAAATCTGAACATAACCTGTTGGTGTCAAATGAATTTAGCCGTACAATCATTCCATATCCACTGATAGTCTCAATGGTCGTGGAGCTTTGAGACCTTTATTGATTTGGTAAAGTTATATGTGTATTTCGGTCTGTTTCTTCATTGGTTTGTTTAGGTTTTTTTGTTCACCCCGCAATCTGAACTCTTACATCTTTGTGATGTCACAACCATCTAATTTAAATCTGCACTACCGTTTGGTCATTTCTGCGTATGTCAGAGACTAGAGCACTACCACAACTATGTTTGTATTTTACACGTTTATGACATCCCCAGTATGGATTCAAGGTATTCTGTTGTGAGTTCCTATCATTTCCAGAAGATTAGCATCCCGAGACATATGATTGAGTTTCAGTTTTTGACGTCAGCTGTTCCTGTTAGTGTGTTGGTACACACCCCATGTCTCTGTTTGGTTGATTTTTACCAAAACACATCATCTTTGTTTGTCATTTTTATAATTAATTGATGCTCTACATCACCAAAAAAACATCCTCACCTCTTCCCTACCCCTCTTTTTTTCCATTGTCCCACCCTCCTGCATCCCTTCCTTTCCTCATTACCTCACTCGGTGTAGGCTGTCCAGGTGAGATCAGCTTGCCATTCCCTCTGCTCTTCCACCTCCTCCCCCAGCATCCGCACCATCCTCCTCCACCTCACATTCCCATTCCCTCTGCTCCTCCACCTCCTGCCCCAGCATCCGCACCATCCTCCTCCACCTCACATTCCCATTACTCTGACCAAACACCATTAATTCCTATTTCTTTATATTCTTCCACTCTTAAGTGGACCTACCTTCCCCCGTTAACCTCAACACGTCTTTCTTAAAGCAAGTGAGAACCAAGCAACAATTATTTCTTTATTCATTATTGTTTTGTACATGACTTGAATCATGTCACGAGGATTTTAGTCCTTTACGATTTCAGCCCATAGCACTTCGAAATGTTGAATATTCACTTGTTTTAAGAAGAATATTGTAAAATGGCTGATAGCATAGCTTTGAAGAAAGATGGAATAACTTGAACAACGTGTTTCTCAGTCCATATTGAGAAGGAAAAGACTCACAAAAGGAAAAAGCAGTTTTCCTGTTTGTTTGGCCAAAACTATTCCCTTTGAGCTAACGCTAACCATGTGTTTGTCGCGAACATCAAGCTAACCCGCATTAGGTGTTTGCAATGTTTTTTGTTGTGCCATAACTTGTAGGCTTGTGTGACTTCAACCTAACAATTTGATGAATATTACGGGCTAGTTCAGAGCTCTCCTGAAAAATCGCCGATCTCAACAAGTTGTTTTTTCTTTGATTCTGTCTAAAAATCATTCTTTTAATAACAGAATCTGAATTAATGCAAAGAAAGACGTCAATGCCGACATCGAAAATAAGATTTGAAGATTACTTTACCAAAGCATATTCATAGTTAAAATGACTTATTGAGATGAATGTTGATATTTAGGTAGTTTTCAAAAATTAGGATGTGACATTTTCAACACATAAGCCTATCTTCAAGCAACAGAAATATGTTGTTTGTTTACAATCGGTAATGACGATAAGTACATGACTTTATCGCAAAATAATGGAAATACAAGTGAAAGTTAGAAACTTGTGTTGCAATATAAATGTGTTGTAAATGTTTCTCTGATTTTCTTACCTTTTTGCCCCACATACCATATAATCTAATATTTGTATATTTGTTAATCTAACCAAAACCAAACCAGAACAATTTCATCTTAACCCCGTCGATGAAACAATGTTATCAAACTATTAAGGTCTTTAACTTAAGGGTGCATCTAAAGTTGTGGGAATTGGCAATAGACTAACCGGCACAACCCTGATCTTTTTATCAAATATTATATGTGTTATTTGAATGATTTTAGGGTTTTATGTTGAAGGTAAGATCAACTTTCTTGTAGTTGTTTGTATCAATGTGTTGATATTTTGTAGTTTGTAGCTGTTTAACTGTTTAATCTTGTAACACTGAACACTTTTACATATTTTACGTAATAAGCAAAAATGTTTGTTTAGGTTAGGCTAACATTGTGTGTTCTCCATCAACATGTGAAATCTACTACAATATTCTGTTGATTATTCAAAATTAACATGTTACCCTCTCTCTCTGCCCTTCACCTCCATCCATCCATCCATCATCCATCACTCCACCCAACCCTATATGAATCACTCCATCCATCTCTTCATCTATCCAACCCTCCCTCCCTCCATCCATCATCCCTCCCTCCCTCCATCCATCCATCATCCCCTCTTCCCTCCATCCATCTTCCCATCCATCCATCCCCCACCCTTTTCTCCTTACCTCCCATGCCTTCCCAAGGCTTCCCTGGTAGGAAGGGCTTCAGAGGAGACCCAGGTCCCAGAGGTCCCGCTGGCATGAAGGGAACCCCAGGACAGCCCGGTTACTCTGGGTCACCCGGGAACAGAGGCGCCCCTGGACCCCCAGGGCCCGGAACTAGAGATGGCAACCCTGGAATACCCGGGAGGAAGGGTAGGGCTTGTCTAGACTTAGCAGTTATGGTTCTGGACCATGTTTAGGTATTAAATGAAGGGTTAATTTATACAGTGTGAAAACTTTAGACTAATACCTACACTAAAGCTAAATGTTTCCAGGGCTGGGCGCAGACAACTCTCCAATATTGTGAATTTCGACTGCAGTACCCATTTTAAACACTCTGTGTCAATGTTACATATTGTACCTTTAAGGCCTGGTGAAGGTTATTTGGCAAGCGATGCATCGTGGGAAACTCTGTAGTACATCTACAAATTTGGCCTTTTTAATATTTGGAGTTTGTTTTAAAGTTGTATTTGAGCGATCCCATCAAACAAAACCAATACACTGAACTCATCACCATTTTGTTTGCTGTGTGTGTGTGTGTGTGTGTGTGTGTGTGTGTGTGTGTGTGTGTGTTTGCCGCGATCTCCTCCGTCGTCAATCTTGTTAGCGTTAATTTTAATCTGTTTGCATGAAGTCACAGCATTCTGTATTGGTTCAGTCATCCCTGAAGAGGCCATGTCCTCCACACCCGGGGAGAGAAGAGGGGATTTAAAATGAAGGAGTTTGATGAGGTCGGATCGCTCATACGGCTCCCCTCCTACTCACACATCCTAAGGAATACGATGAGGAACGTTGGAATGAGATGCATTTCCATAGCTGCATCAATCCAAGTCAAAGTTTTCGAAAGATTCCTCTGAGCTTTGCCGTTGTTTTCAAATCTTCATGTCAAAGATACGATCCTTTTGATTATATCTTACAACAGTTGTTGTGGCCGAAGGCTAATGTTTAGGCTATGGTATGGTAAGTATTTCTGTCGTCAGGAGAACGAAGCTCAGGACACATTTCTTGTCCTCGGGCATATTACTTTTAGAAACCCACGTTTGTGTTTTGTGCAGTATTTGCTCACATTAAGTTCATTTGTATTTGCGATGTTTTTCTGCATCGTCAAGGGGTTGCTAAATATGAAAAAGTCGGTTGTTTTTCGCTACCTTTCTGATTCTCATTTAAATAAATCAGATGAGTCGGCTGAACTCTCTGTGTAGCATCTGTGCAAGGCCAATATCTCAGATAAATATTGAATTTGGCAAATATGTGCTCAAGGGTGCTGGAAGAAAAATAAACATCTGTTTAAATATAAACTTTGTTTGTTCTAGTTTACACTTTATTATACCTAATATAATTAATTAGTATAATAAATACATTTGAAGTGATTAATACAATAAAGGCCTATATATATATAGAGTGAGAGAGAGAGAGCGAGAGAGAGAGAGAGAGAGAGAGAGAGTGAGAGAGCGAGAGAGAGGGTGAGAGGGAGAGTGAATATATGTTGGTGTGCCTCTTTATTTGTTTATTTATTTCTTTATTTAAAAAACATATGTTTTAGAAAAAACCCTAAACATAATCCATAATGCCATTAACAATATGGCCCACGGCCGCCCATACGTAGAGATGTACTCACACCCCACGCCCAACCGACAAACAGCAGGGCAGCCCCAGAACAGCACAGCCATGCACCAGCCACTTCTTACAGTGGATTTCAATTTCAACCATGCAACTTTGGTTTCTGATCAGATTTCAAACATTTATGTTGTGGTCTGGTCCGCCTGGTATTCATGGCCCAAAGAGATGTTTGGTGTTTGTTTGTTTGCGTGGCAAACTTTAGACTTATCTACCGCAGCCCTGTGTGGGGTTGGGAGAAAGAGCCTTTCAGTTGATTTTTCATTTAGCTCATTATGGGTAAGGCAAACACTGTGTGTGTGCGTGTGTGTGTGTGTGTGTGTAATTTTGTGTAAGTGTGTGTGTACTTGAAGTTGCGTAATGTGTGTGTGTGTGTGTGTGTGTGTGTGTGTGTGAGAGAAGAGGGAGAGAGCAGTAGGGAGAGAGGGACAGAGAGAGATGTAGATAAAGATGATGTCTGTGTGTATTTATGCATACTTGTGGTGTTTTATCTGACAGTAAATGTATGCAAAATTCATCAGATCCCTTCAGGAACATGGAACAATCTACTACACCAGCTGAGCTATGATTGGACAAACCCAAAACAAACCGCCCCCCCCAGCGAGGTCTTTGCGTATGTATGTACATAATTCAGTTTAAGTTCATTTTTTTTTGTCTTCCCGCAATCCCTTCGCCATGTTGCAATACGCCTTTGTACTTTTAACGTGAAAAAGAACAGAGATACAATCTGATCTAATCTATAATCTATATTCTGAGTTTGCGACAATGCAACTACTGTGTCCGTTCAGAGCGGCAGCCTCCATTCCTAAATTCCACTGTGTCCTTTTTACTCGTTGTTTGTTGTTGGCCTGCGACGGCCGCTCTTTGAGACCCACGGCTGGTACAGCACAGCCAAATTCGAACCATTAAGATTGGAGGCAGAATATTGACAATATGTAGAGCACCCAGGGAATAAAAAACGTGTTATTTTATTTACGGGAAGGAGGGCGAAATAAAGAGAGAAGCGCCAAACACCCCTCACCCATCAAGTCACCAGTACTCTCTCTCTCTGTCCCTCTCCCCCTCCTGCTCTCTCTCTTTCTCTCTCTCACTCTGGCTCTCTCTTCCTTTCTCTCTCTCCCCCTCTCTCTTTCTCTATCTCTTGCTCTCTCTATCTCTCTCTCGCTGTCTTTCTTTCTCTCTCTCCCCCCTCCCTCTCTTTCTCTCTCTCACTCTGGCTCTCTCTTCCTTTCTCTCTCTCCCCCTCTCTCTTTCTCTATCTCTCGCTCTCTCTATCTCTCTCTCGCTGTCTTTCTTTCTCTCTCTCCCCCCTCCCTCTCTTTCTCTCTCTCACTTTCTCTCTTTCTTTCTTTCCCCCTCTCTCTTTCTCTATCTCTCGCTCTCTCTATCTCTCTCTCTCTGTCTTTCTCTCCCTCCCACTCTCTTTCTCTCTCTTTCTCTCCACCTATCTCTCACCATCTTTTTTCTCTTGCATTGTGGCATATACATTTGCCTGATGATATTGCTTTTCCTGCTTTATCTCTCTCTACCTCCCTCTCTCTCTGCACTTCATCCCTCCATACGTTTTTACTGTCTTTAATTCCCTCTATTTTGTGTCTTCTTGCTGCTATGTGTTGTTATCTGAGCACCATATCAAAGTCTCCCTGTGTTATTTACAGTGGTTATGTTAATGAAAATAGATTTTCTGCCGCCATTTAGAGTTTTATCGTGGCTAACTTCTTCTTATACAGGAGGAAAAACAAGCTAACAAACAACAACAAAATAAACTATAATTAAAAAGAAAAAGAACATGAACTGAACATAAAATCCAGTATTTTAGAAGAAGTTAAATAACATTGCTTATTATTATTGGAAAACTGTCATCTGGTAAACGCTGTCCAATACTCCCGGAAGTCACTGTTTTTTTATTTAAGTTTGAAGGTAAAACGCCTGGAGCCATGGTAATGTGTTAACACACACACATAAACACACAAAAACCCACGCACACACACACACACACACACACACACACACACACACACACACACACACACACACACACACACACTTACTTGATGAGCCCTAGTCAACTTGGAGTAGAAAGTTGAGTAAAAGCCAGACACACAGACGGACATACCCAAAGGAGCTCAAAGTAAACTGACAGTACTTAATCGTAAAATGACCATGATATGTCCTCAGAGATTAGGGAAACAATCTAAGTCACAATATTGGCTTCTACGACAGCAATGCAGCAAGTATACTGCCTTTGAAATGTCCATTCCGACCCGGAATGGACAGTGATTGTAGTAGTGATTAACTATTCTCAGAGTTCCCCGGGTTGCCAGATATGAAACAAATTGCCACACAAACACAGCGTGCTGCAGCCATGGAAGCAACCAACCCTAAAAAGCCTCATCCTCTTTCACAAAAGCTCCATGACCAGAGCTGTGCCACAACACGGATAAATCTTGGAGTTGCATTTGAAGGATGGAGACAGCTTAGAGCCCGGCAGGATTACAAGACGGATGCCACCAGAACTGATTTATAATTTAATTAACAATTAATAAATTGCCAACGTTTCAATTAGCTGATCAACTAACAGTGTTGGAGTCAGAATATGATAATTGCGCTAGTGTGAAAATATGATGGGCTATGTGTTGGGCTTTGCTCGTCTTGCGCTCGTATTCGTTCAGTGTCCTCAACCTGGCAACCCGCGTGAGCCTCCAGTCTGAGGAGGAGGGGGTGGGCGGAGTCAACTCTCTCCAATATTGTGAGGTTGGACCGCAGTACCCATTTTAAACTTTTGGTGTCAATGTTACGTATTGTACCTTTAAACTGATCTAAAAACTAAACACAAATACACACATTCAGCCATACACGTAGAGATGCAGACAACCACGTTCTACACACACACACACACTCACTCTCTCTTACACACACACACACACACACACACGCACCACACACGCACTTACACACACCCAATCAGTCTGTCTGTGACCAGCCCTATCCATTTTCCCCTCATGCATAAATATCAAACTATATTATGCAGGTACAACTCTGTGATTGTGCGTTTGCATGTATGCGTGCATTCGTGCGTGTGTGTGTGTGTGTGTGTGTGTGTGTGTGTGTGTGTGTGTATGAGTCAAACAGATTGGGAGTCGGGGTGTGTCTGTGTGTAAGTGTGTGTTGGTGGTTGTGGTGGCGGTGTCAGTGGTCTGTTG
>JAOPJO010000061.1:8902057-8912857 GCA_027123675.1 Molva macrophthalma | reverse complement strand
TTTTTTTTTTATTTTTTATTCTTGTCGACGTGTTTTTTCTCTGGTTTATCTCGCACCGTGGGCCCCCCCCCCCCCCCCCCCCTCTCCGATAGAGAGGAACACTAGGCCTTGCAGAGCTTTGACTCTGGCCAATTCAGCCCACCAATCATAACATAGTACTAACCATGCATTACTCCCAAGAAATATCCAAGTATCTCATGTTGGATATTGTTGTTCTATGAATGACCTCATTCTTTGTTTGTACTCCCCATGAAAATGTTGGTTCTGACTGAATTGGTCGTGTTGAAGTGGTTTTTAACACGTATTATTTCCCAGAGTCTGGTACTGTCATCCATACTAACACCGCAGCCATACAGAAACAATACCTTTATCTACTCCTTGTAGATTTCAGGAAATCCGCACTTTCTCTACAAACCCAAAAATGATGCTAAAGGCTAACTCAGACTGTGATTGGCTGTCATCAGGCCATGCCATGCCATTTTTACAGTTGTTAATATATTGCACTGATGTGATTGGCTTCCTTTGTATTTTTTTTACAGCCAATGGGTAGCGGTATGCTAAATGATCAACTCTTTATGGATTTATAGGCAATGCATTCATAATTCAACTTTTTACTCTGACTGTGGTAAAACATACCAATGCAAGCTATTGGCAAAACATTCATATATTTGCCTTTGCGTAAGAATGTTTTACCATCGGTTGCATCCAAAAACAGGCAGATCACAGTCTTTGCTGCTTATGACTATATCCCCACATTCCCAACACCCTGAACACAAACTCCTCTTCTATGCAGATGACATACTCTTATATGCATAAGACACAGACAGGTTGTCGTTGTCGTTGTTGTACATAGTGCTTATTGTCTGGCTCTGATCCAGTTTGTTGGTTATATGATGTTGACGCCGAGTCACGTGGTGTATTTTGTTAATTGTGGTGCTCTCTTCTTCTTCTCTTTTGTCTTTCCCTGTGGAGTTACCTTTTCTCTTAGCTAGGGAGACGTAGTGGGTACGTAAAGCACATATCATCCAATAAGGTATTAGCCTCACAAAGGTTAACATTGCAAGTTTCCAGTCATCATAGAACCACGTCCATGAGTGATCTGTTTTGGCTGCTGAAAAAAATATTATATTTTTTAAATATTATAATATTTTTCCACCTGCAATTGTTGTTACCGGTGCCTTGTGACAGACAAACCAGGACCTACATCCTCCCTGGCAGCTGTAGCTTGTAGCCCCTCTTCGCTATGCCAAGATGATGAGAACCCGGGGGAACCTGTAACCACTAAGGCCTCTGTGTCCAACACGTAGCTCTGTCTCTATGCTGGTATCGGCTCTGAGTTAGTGACCTTTTATGCATTTTACATGTTTTATTATTTTTTTTATTATTTTTCCCCCCATTTGTCTCCGTCTATTGTTTGTAATGTAGATTGTAATTATTTTAGTTAAATCTTAAGTCACGTTATTCTCCCTGATTTTTAAATGGTTGTTATATACTGAGTTGGGTCGGGGAGAAACTGAGCTGTACATTTAATAATAATAAAACCAATAAAAAAAAATTGTATATGCCCAAAAATGTATTCACCAGAGATTTTTAGATATAACACAGAATCACAAAGAGATTCACGGATGAACCGTGAAACGTCTGTTTTTGCTTGGTTCAAATGTTTCGATTTCACATATTGACCTAGCAAAGAAATTGAGAGCTAAGATACGATCCATGTTTCTACACTACAGAGAAAGGAAAGAATACTTTCCTCCAAGAGGACCATGGGAGATATGTGCCCTGATATGTCTGAAAGCGTAACGTGTATGTCTGTGCTCACTATGAAATAAAGTACAATACAACTGAACATCTCAGAATGGTTTTATTTGGATCTGTCATGACACATAAAACACACATGTGAACAACTGACATCAGCTTCACGCTCATGTCGGTCTACTGGTCCTCATGAATCATTTATAGACAGGTTTCGACTTGAGAATTCTGCTGCCAGACTTTCTTCTGAACACCAGAAGGAGCAGAGAACATAGGAATATGTTTCTGCATTGGCTGCTGAGGTCTTTAATTCACTCTTAACATTGTTAACTTCCACTTGATTATGTCCAATGTGGCTGTCCTACTCCCACCATGTTTATCTCATGACATATCTTTCGTGAGATAAACATCTCAATAGCTAGAGTACCATATTGATTTTGCAGATATTTTCATTCTGGAATTGAACAAGTGTTTTATCTAACTTTTACAAAACTGCATGTGATAGTTCTGTCAATCATATAGACTATTCATTATTTTTAGTAACTCGAAATAGATTAGAGCTGCAACATATGTACGAAAGGTACTATACAAATAAGTTAATAAAGGTTTTGACCCTGGCTTCAGTTGCTGAAATAAACAGGATAGGGAAAAAAGGGAATGAATATGCTGCCGTAAAGGAGTTGCGTGTGTCGTAAAACGTATAGCGTCAGCTGCTACCAACACAACAATACAGCTACCGAGATCCTAGCGGACTCTACTTTCTCATCTGATTTGGCACACATCCATAGGTAATTACCACAACATCTCATTATTATTTAGAAGCTAAACATTGCTACTTGCTCTGGACCTGTGTCAAACGGTTCACAGTGGCACATTCATCACAGCGTTTGACGAGGATGAGCTAACGGTTTTAGCATGTTGGCTTGGCATTGTATTTTGTCCGTGTTAAATGTTGGTATATTTAAGTCTGTTATTAATGCAACACATGTTATCTAGCGGTGTACTGTAGTAATGTGTCGTTCCAGCATAATCCGTATGATGTATGTGGGCGTTTTGCCAGCTGATGGGTAGATTTGTAGGTAGAACATAATGGCAGTGGGTGGTTATGCATGGGTCTGCTAATCTGGGGTTTAATATTGAACTCTCTCTGTCTCTGTGACAAGAGTGGGGGGGTTAAGTGTGCAGGTAGAGTTAATTAACTCCCCCTACTGCTTGTCCACACTCCTGCTCAGTCAGAAGTCTGTACAGTGGATGGACTTTCCTTTTGGTGATGGTACCCTTGTTTACATATTAAGGGTCAGTTTGTAGTTGGGTGGCTTATTTTTAACCCATACACCCCTCCTATGTGTCCATATTATATGCTGTTGGTCCATGATAGCTTGTAAATATTTAAATATATTCTTACCTGTATAACTTCAAGCACTTCATATTGAATATTTTATTTTATACCTCTACTTTGTATTCATGTATTTATTATGACTAGTACGTGCTTTTGTCCTTCATAGATGACAGCGATCTCTGTACGACAAAAACAAACATAGTGATAAAGAAGAAGCATGAGACAATGGCCTATGTCGTAGGAAACCCAAAGAGTATTAGTGATTGTCACAAGGATTTCACTGCATAACCCTGTTACCCTGCCCGTCGTCTGATCATAACAAAACACCTTGACCGTGCCAGGTAAGCTGGACTTCTCCGACACCCACTCGGACATGTCCTATGTCTTCATCAACGACTCGGCGCAGGCCAGCGCTCCGCTGCTGCAGGCCTGCATCGACGGAGACCTGCACTTCGGGCGTCGCCTGCTGGAGACGGGCTGTGACCCCAACATGCGGGACGGCCGCGGGCGCACGGGCCTGCACTTGGCCGCCGCCCGCGGCAACGTGGACATCTGCCGCTTCCTGCACAAGTTCGGCGCCGACCTCCTCGCCACGGATTACCATGGCAACACGGCACTGCACCTGTGCGGCCACGTGGACACCATCCAGTTCCTGGTGTCCAACGGCCTCAAGATTGACATCTGGTGAGAGGGGAGGGTATTGGTAATGTGTTAGAATGATGTTCCTCTGTTTTTAGGAAACAAGTTTTAGTTGTAAGCAACTTGAATACAGAGACTTACCATCCTGTTCAGGATTTCATTATTTTCGGTTATTTAGTAGACAGTCAATTTTAGATACAGGCCATTAAGGAGCAGGTAGGGGTTAGGGGGTATCTTGCTACAGGATTACTACAGGTCGTCCTAGAGACATGGGACATTGGAGATCGCCCCCTTATCCTTTTGGCTGGGAGTCCAACAACTTACCACTTGACCCCGAGGTAGACTATTCTGCAAAACGCTATTGGTTGTAACTGTAAAGGGGTAATTCATGTTGTTGAAAGTATAGTAGGATGGGCAGGTTGTGTTGTCGAAAGGGTTCCTCAGTTTAGCGGCTAACGTTGCTACATCCATGTCTCTCTCTGTGTGAGCAGTAACCACAACGGCTCCACCCCTCTGGTGCTAGCCAAGCGACGGGGAGTGAACAAGGATGCCATCCGCCTGCTGGAGGGCCTGGAGGAGCAGGAGGTGAAGGGCTTCAACCGGGGACCACACTCAAAGCTGGAGACCATGCAGATGGCTGAGAGTGAGAGGTAAACATCCATTTAGTCATTTAGCTTTTTGGCAAAAGTGAGGCTTATAGCAATCAAAGTTCCACTTCCTCCTCTTCCCCTACACCACCACTTCCTTGCTCTTTGTCTTCGTGTTGAGCACCTCCTCCTCCTCCTCCCACCACCTCTCCTGACCTCCTCCTCCTCCTCCCACCACCTCTCCTCACCCCCTCCTCCTCCTTCTCCTGCAGTGCGATGGAGAGCCACTCCCTGCTGAATCCCAACCTGCAGAGCAGTGAGGGGGTGCTGTCCAGCTTCAAGACCACGTGGCAGGAGTTTGTGGAGGACCTGGGCTTCTGGAGGGTGCTGCTTCTCCTGGTTGTCATTGCCCTGCTCTCCCTCGGCATCGCCTACTACGTCAGCGGGGTGCTCCCCTTCTCGAGCAACCAGCTGGAGCTGGTCCACTGAGGAGGAGGAGCAGGAGGCTCCATCCCCCTTCGGCAATTGATTGCGTGTAAATATGAGCTTGAATGAAGGAGGTGAGGGAAATTTGAAAGGGCCCACCAGGTGTGGACTGGGTGGACAACACTCCCACTTGTGATGTCACAATCGCCTAGGATTTGTGACATCACAAGTGACACCTGGTGGTAAATTAGGGGCCTCTTTTAAGAGGAGGAAGAGTGGGGTGGAGTTGGTGGGGTAAAGGTTGCGTTACATTTCAAGTGAAGTGAGTAATGGTTGAGTCTGTCCACATCTGTCTCTGTCTAACCAGGAAGTGGATGCAGTGTACCGGTTCGGGGAACAGAGTGGTTTTGGTTCAACAAATAGAAGTTAAGACCACACCTACAGTCTAGGAAGAGGGGGGCAAGTCCTCAGATGTTCTTACAATTTTTGTTTTCTAATGGTGGCGTGTTGAATGTGTATCTGATGCACTTGACTGCGTTATTATGGCTATGGGGTAGAGAAGTTGCGGGTGATCTAAGGGTGGATAGGAAAGATGGTAGGTGGGGAGGGGGGGGGGGGAACACAACTATGACTCGATGACATAATCAGTCACTATTAAAGCTCATCGCTACTTCATCGTTCTAACAATTGTGTTTAATTTATTTCAGCCTTGTTCTCCACTTTCATTAGTTTTTATTTCCCATCCGATGGTCTTTGGATCTAATGAAGCCTGGCGGTTGGTGCTGCATCTGACCAATCCTAGCCATTTTTATACCTGAGAGAGATCAATATGATGACCGTAGTTCCTTGTGACTCGTATTTTAAACTTTTTTTCTACTTTTTTTTTAGGACCATACAATATCTGAACCGCTTTCCTTCTGTTTAAACAGAATGCCAGAGGGGTTGCGTAAACAGTGTCTCTGTTTGAAAAGACTGCATTCATTAGTATTGTGCGGGTGCAAACAGACTTCTCTGATGTTTATTCCCATGGTGCACTGCTCCCTCCACATTGGTACTTGAACTGACTTAAGCCCCACCCCACCCAAATGTAACCAATTCTCATGCATCATGGGACATAGACTCCAGGAAAGTCCATCTTTATTTAACCAGTGTTAGAACGAGCAGTCTAGCTTCCAGCCTATAACATTTAGATGTTGTCTCTTTATTTTATTCTGCTCCAAGTCTTAGCTGGGTGTAGCTTGAAGCATTGACACAGAGAAGAAATGGAGAGATTTAACATGCAGTTAAACTTACTACAAGGCTGACTGACAACCAAATCTTACTGAATACTCCCTCGATATTAACTCCACATAACACAAACATTTCTATGATTAAAGTTATATTTTAAAAATACTACCAATGCAATTAATTTCATCTCTTATTGTTGTAATACTTTGTACTCTTATCTAAGCGTTATTCTGTCTATACTAAAAGAAGAAATTTCACTTTTAAAAGGATTACTTAAGTATTACCTATTAATGTCTTTCATGTTTATGTTTAAAGCTGTATACAAGCGAAATGATTTTATGTATGCCATTTGCGTATTTCTTATTGACCCATATCTGTATCTGCATAATTAATTCTGGGCTTTGTTTTGAATTGATGTCCCCTTTTTTGTCTCTGGACATTTTGTGTATGTTCATTTCCCATCGTCTAAGTGACAAGTCGCATTAACGCTGTATAGCAATGAATGCTTACAACTGCGTGTAAATATTAGTTTGTATACATATTAGTTTGTGACTCGCTTGTTTTTGCCGTCCCACGACACAGTATGAGATGGCAGCTTAACTGTGTGCCTTTTTTAAAAGAAAATAACATTCAATTAAAATACTTTTTAACAGCACGGATTTCCTTAAAAGCATGTAGCTTTGTTGCATTAAAAAATATGGAATTGTAAACATTACCGCACTCTTTAGACGTAAGGTTTGACCTCAATCTGTCTTTTTAATGGTTTCTTATTGAAACTTGCAGCACGTACATTTCAATTATCACACTTGTAAATCCCCTTTTGTTTTCTGTGTTGGGGCAAAAAACAACATTTCGGCAAAATCTATATCTAATGTGGAGAGAATTAATAAAACACTTAAAATGTGATATTGTGGTGGAGTTCAACAATCTGTTCTCGCTTTTTCCTGTTATTTATCCCTCATGGAGTTGCAAGCAATATACCTTGTATGCCACCTCCAAAAATGACTAAACACAAATAACAAATTGGTGGGTGATGTTAACCCTTGTATATCGTATTGTTTAATATATTAATTAATAAAATCAGTAGCCTATGTGTATACTTAATTATTTTGTATAAAAGTGTGATATGGCAGTAATACTTTCAAGTTTTGAATCCATAACTACAAGGTTTTAAGAATACAAACAATGCAACCTTACGTTATAAAACATTGACAGTGAAATCTGTTTTTAAACACGCAATTCACCCTTATTAGGAATTTAGTTTACCTGACCATGGCTTAGTTATACTCAAAATATAATGATAAAACAACATTATATAACAATGAAACAGGTATCAATAAACCAAACCACGAAGAAAGTTACCGCGAGAGTTGACCCTGAGATGAGGTTTGTGCAGCGCTGCACAGGAAGCAAAACAAACTGTCTAGTTGCGCTAGTTGGACGTTGTTGGAAAACGTCTCCAAAATGTACGAAAAACGCTAAATTAAGGCCAATAAAAACGACTAACCGACCAAGGAGTAAAATGGATTTGGTATAAGACTATCGTCGAGGACTTTGCAGTTCGGCCATGAATCTGAGAGGGCTGTTCCAAGATTTCAACCCGAGGTGAGACCAAAGCAAGCAAGCGTTTTAGCCTAGCTACTGTGTTAACACAGGCTAACGCGTCAGCCTAGCTACCGTTCTAAATACAGGGTAGCGTTTAAGCATAGCTTACTTCTTAATCACAAGCTAGCGCATTAGCCTAGCTACCGTGTTATTAGCATGTATGTATCAGCGTTGTGACAGTAGTCATGTAGACACTCGCATCACTTTCCATCCTTCTTTTAACAAGACTCATTTCCAGAAACAATGATCTGTAAAGCTCCATTAACAAGACACACGTTTATTTGAATAGCTGATTGGCTGAGTCAAGGTAATACACATCTCTCTCTGTGTAACTTTGCTCAATAGACAATCATATAATAATTGGAGGACCATGACATATCTTATGTCATGGACATATGACAAATGTGTGTATACATGTTTTTTTTATATGACATGCAGCTGGTATTAAGGTAACGTTAGGCGTGCTCTATTTACGTGGTACGTGGTACCTGGTGGATAATATACAAAGAAAAAATGCATAATAAAGTAATAATTAATGTAGTCCAAGGGCAGGTTGCTTCAACGGGGTGGGTTACACAGCGAAAACATATTGAAATATTGAATTAATAATTAGGCTAAATTTAAATCACTTTCACTTTCAGGCAATTTCATGAGAACATGTCCTACATAAGGCACTTGTATTGTTTTGGTTATATGCGATAAATGCAACATTACGTTTTTGATTCTTATGGCTACTCTGAACTCTTTCCAGTTGTTGTTTTTTTGCCGTGCATCACCTTCGTAGCTACCTCGATGTTGTTTTGTAAGCTCTGATTGTACACGTTCTCAGTCGCTTTGGATAATGGCGTATGCAAAATGTTAATGTGTGTATGGAAATAGTGGTACAATGGTTATTAGGTGTGACTCTCAGCCCAAAGTTTCTGGGTTGTCTACTTGTAGGCATCCTTGAGCAAGCTGTCATAACTCATACCTGCAGCTTATTCTCTTAGCTACCACCCCCTTTTGGAGAATTTCCCCCTAAATTGCATGTCTGTATTTCAATGACCACATTCATGACAGTGGTATCATTGGAAATGTTACTTTGTTGTTTATGTGGATATTGTAATACATCCATATACTTTAAACTTTTCAGTTATAAATATACACATAAGCACCACATATAATTATCGAGCCCCCACTCTGTATGTAGTAGAGGAAGGTAAGTGTAGGTGATGGTGTTTCACTCTCAGTCGAAAGCTTCTGGGATCCAACCCCCATGTTCCTCAGTCTACCTGTAGGCATCCTAGAACAAGATGCACCCTAACCTCTACTTGCCCTTTAAGGACATGAACCGGACAAAAATGTATTGAATAAAAGCTAAAGGTAAATGAACGGGCTATTGTAACACAATCTTAAATGTCTTTAATGTTTTTCCAGTTTCAGTCCCTGATCATCTCTTCTCGTGGTTTTTGCAGTAAGTTCCTGATCTACTCGTGTCTCCTGCTGTTCTCCGTGCTGCTGGCGTTGCGGCTGGACGGGGTCATCCACTGGAGCTACTGGGCCGTGTTCACGCCGATATGGATCTGGAAGCTCCTGGTGATCATCGGGGCCTCTGTAGGGACCGCCGTCTGGGCCCACAACCCCCAGTACAGGTGAGCACGCCCACCTGCGTTACTCTGTAGTGCAGTGGAGCCCCAACTTGTTCAAGCCTTGACCGATATGGTGAGCTTCTTTAGCTACCAAATATTAACACATTGGCGCTACAATTGATGTATATTAATTTATGCGGTAGAACCCTTTTCAAACATTCTAATGATCAAATGAAATAGACAAGAGATACGAAAAGATGTGCTGTTATTATTATCCCAGATGGGGACATAAGGGATTTAGGCATATGTGGCTGAAAAAAAGGTTTATTGTGGCCACTTATGGACGGCGACCCAAAGTAGGAAAACCACTGCTCTATTAAACCCATATGTTACTGTTTAAATGTTTAACGAGTGGATTGAGTTGACAAGGATGACAGGTTTGTCATGTTAGTTAAACAGGCTTAATAGATGTCTAAAAGCATAACATTTTCATAATTCAAGAAGTGTGTTTAGATGCACACCTCAGTTCAATTAAGTATTTACATACAGCCTTAACATACTATACCATAAATTGTTTAGGGTGTTTACATGGCAAGGCACATCCAATGATGGTCATCAAGTTATCCAAGTGTCATAATTGCATTATGCTCATACAAATCGTCACTTAAAAGTCCAGGGTGTAAAATGAAGGTGGCCAATAGTGGTGAGGTTGCATATTGCAACCAACTGAATCCCCACCTCACCCCTCCCTTTCCAACGACTATGGTGGCCTGTACTGGCCTGTATTGTGTAGGGTGCCAGTAGATACTTACAAAATGATGTAATCGTCTGCGACAGCATCGTGTAGCCAAGTGATGAGGTTCTTTGATGGATTTATGAATTGTATTTAGTTATTCAGTGTGTAAATGTAAAACTATAGGTAAATAAAGTAACATTTATTTATGAGGCACGTCCTAGAGAGGGCTAGGCGTCTCGAACACTTATCTTTAACACCACGGTGTGTGTAGATGTGTGGAGCTGCGTCTTGCCAGCAGTTGCTGTGTATTGTCTAAACATGACCTAAGTGCGCACAAAAGAACATACCGAAAAAGCCTACAAACATGCTGAGCTTTGGACCCTGAATCCGGTTACAATTGTTTGGTGACGTCTCCCCGGTATGTACGACGTTGTGTGTGTGTGTGTGTGTGGGGGGGGAGGCGCGTTTTGCTTATTAACCACGGTGCCGTTCTGCAGGGCGGAGGGGGAGACGTGCGTGGAGTTCAAGGCCATGCTGATTGCCGTGGGTCTCCACGTGCTGCTGCTGATGTTTGAGGTGCTGGTGTGCGACCGCGTGGCCCGGGGAGCCTACTTCTGGCTGCTCGTCTTCATGCCCCTCTTCTTCGTCTCTCCCGTGTCCGTGGCCGCCTGCGTCTGGGGCTTCAGACACGACCGTTCCCTGGAGGTACAGGTTACCCCAGCGGCCTCTCTACCCACGCTAACCTACCTCTCTCTCTCCCCCCACACCCTAACCTACCTCTCTCTCTCCCCCCACACCCTAACCTACCTCTCTCTCTCCCCCCACACACCCTAGCCTACCTCTCTCTCCCCCTACACACCCTAGCCTACCTCTCTCTCTTCCCCCACACACCCTAACCTACCTCTCTCTCTCCCCCCC
>JAOPJO010000061.1:8684983-8700396 GCA_027123675.1 Molva macrophthalma | reverse complement strand
CCCCCCCCCCCCCCCCCCCCCCCCCCCCCCCCCCCCCCCCCCCCCCCCCCCCCCCCCCCCCCCCCCCCCCCAGAGGTAGAGAGAGGGAGATGTGTAGAAAGATAGAGAGAGACAGAGAGGTAGATGGAGAGAGAGAGGACATTAATTCACTGGAAAATGACATGCGGGTGCAGTATGTAAATGTCATTCCTTTACATACGGCAGTTGCCGACTGTCGAGAAGTAATTCTTATGGTTCACAAGTTCACAGTTCAGAGTTCCGCTCGGTGGGAAATGGGCTGAGATGAAGAATAATAGAAACGAGATCAGGATTAAAACCCAGACTCAGCCAGAGGAGGGATGGCGAGAGGAGAGCCAGGGGGAGAGAGAGTTAGGGAGGAGGGAAGGGAGGAGGGGAGGGAGGGAGGGGAGAGAAGGAAGGGGAGGGAGGGATCATAGAGTGCCGGAGCTCTAGTTGGATCAAAGGATTTGTCGGTCAAAGCCTTCTCGACAGTGGGGTTCCCACCAGAGACTCCTACAACTGCTAGTCGTACCTCTACAGGTACTCTGGGGTCGCCACGGCAACGGAATAATTCATGACTGGATGAAGGGGAAGGAGGGGTCAGGGGAGAGGAGGGGAGTGGGTAGACGATATACGGAGGTCAGGGGTCATATAAGTGTCATCACAGTATCGACCACCCTCCTCTGATGGGTGTTCTGGGTCTATAAGACTGTAAAATGGTTGCTAGGTTTTATGGATTGTTGTTGTGTCTGTATACCTGACTGGTTTGTTGTGTGTGTGTGTGTGTGTGTGTGTGTGTGTGTGTGTGTCTGTGTGTGTCTGGCTATGCAGTGGGTTAGTATTTCAATATTGTAGTTCTTTGTTGATATTTTTTAAGTGATAAATGAAAATAGTATTTCTTAATTTTAAGGGAACAATTATGTTGTTACATTTGCTGTACTTGAAATCCAGTTTGTACTTTTCATAGCCATAGTCATTACATTCTATATCTTATAATATTAAACATGACAGTTATCTAATCTGTTCTTACTAAATGATATATGACTGATTGAATGGATTGCTGAATGAATGGATGAATGGATACCTATATGGATGAATGAATGGCTGGATGAAAGAATGGATGGACGGAGAGATGAGCAAAGTGTGCTGTAGGAGTGTCTTCTCAGTCAACTCTGCATCATCAGGAAACCTGGAGCCTGATACTTTAACAGTTCTTTGTCTGTACGTGATATTGATTTCCTTTTCTAAAAGGGTCATTAATAACTGCAAATTGAACTCCAACCTTCATCAATCACTGTGCTTGTATGTTACAATATATCAAACAGAACAGACTTCATCCAAACAGCGAGTGGCCACTGCTTTCATGTAAAATGTTATATGTTATTGTGATATTCTGTGCACATGGTCTTGCATTTTGCTTGTGTCTATTTAGAGATGCGTTATGTTATGGATAAGCTCCTCGATCTCTGGTTTCACCATAGGTATTGAGTCCATGTAAAGCAATGTAAAGCATATCAGCCCTGTATTGACCAAGTCTCATGTCTATAATTGTTATTCTGTTGTAATTCTTCTATCTTAGATGTACTTTTTAAGTTGAATAGGGGATACGTCTGTGTTGTAACAGATGTGGGCTGTCCACTCCAGCCCTCTGTTGAAGCCCTACTCCTGCAATTCCTTGGTAACAGGCTTTAGTGTGAACAAGCTTTTTTTAAACCATGGCTCCAAAGACTGTGTTGTTGGTCTGGTTTTACTGCGTAGCGGCTAGGCTGTTCTGAAAGGCTCTGGGTTCGACCGCCTGTGTCCTCAACATAGCCTGTAGGCCTCTCTGAGTGAGACTTCTGACCCCTATGTTAATGACATGTATCTGAATTCAATGCACGTTGCTTCAGATGAAAAAGCGTCTGTGAAACGTCTAAGCGGTAAACAACCGAAGGAGTTGAAACGATCTGCTTACTCGACATTTCTGCTGTGATCACTTTTCCTGATGTTTGCAGTGCATGGCGCCGCATCGTTACCTGTGCCGCATCAATGAATACTTTGCCGTACGGTGATCTATGGAAGCAGTCGGGTTATGTTACGGCAGGGTCAACTGCGACAACAACCCTGAAACGTGTAAGACCATAAGGTTTTTCAATGGAGCGAAACATCCAGTATGTCAAATCGCTAGTCACCCCCGCAAAAGAAAGAACGCACGCTGTCTATAAAAGAAAACGCAAACAAGACAAACGCACACCAACACAGACCAACGGACAAGCGGTTAACGGGGAGTCATAACTAAGGGCTTCATCACCCCTGCTGAGCAGACGGGCCTCGCGATATGGTGCGAGGGGGGAACGCACAGAAAGTTGAGATGTTTGCACGTCAAATCGTGTTTCTTCTTCTGTTTTAGAATTTTTTTTCTTGAAAGCCGACAGAGAGCCCAGGGACTCCAGCCATCTGCTGTTTTTCAGAGGAGGGTTAAGGTACACACATGCACACGCGCACAACCACACACACACACACACACACACACACACACACACACACACACAACCCGCCGCGGTTATTTGCATTCACCATGTGAACTTGGAAAAAAGATATGTCAGGAGATTTCAGCAGTGGCTAAATGTGGCGCTCACAGTGAGGAAAAGTAGAGAGGGGGGGGGCTGTGAAAGGAGGACTTGAACTTGGACCCTCACAGGCATATGTCAGGAGATTTCATCAGGTTTGGGGTGGGGAAGTGTTGGGTGGTAACTGCCATAGATAACTGGCAGTAACTGGCAGTTATGAAGGGGTTTGTTGGAGAGGTGAATTTGGGGTGTAGCGGCCATTGGTGGCAGTTACATACAACCACTTCAATACCATCATCCCCCCTCGCACACAGACACAGACACACAAACACACAGACACACACAGACACACACACACACACACACACACACACACACACACACACACACACACACACACGGAGGGGGACCTTGTGGTCCCCCTCCTCGCATCAACAAGAGAGATGGTGCACCAGAGACTTTTGCTTCAGGCCTCTTTTTGCGCCTCCCTTCCCTCTGTCTCTGTCTCGCTCTCTCCCCTCTGTATCTCTTTCTACCTCCCTCAACTGTTCTCTCTCTGTTTGTCTCCAGTCTCGAACCTACTGGAGTTGGAGTGTCTCAGAAAATGATGTCCCTCAGTTGAAGTCAGTTGATGTCTCTTGAAGTCAGTTGAGCTTTGTGGAGGTTGTTTATATGCTATTTTTGTTTTTGTACCTTTCCAACCTGCTGGGACGGTTTTGTGACATTTGTTGGACACAAATGTTATTTTATCATGTCAAATACCACCACTTAACTGAATAAACTTGCATTAACAATGCAACATCAGTGGTGTTGCATTTCTGCCAATGATATGTCACTATAAATTTAATTCAGTGAAATTTGGCAGTAGATTGGCATTTGCCAGTGGAAGTCAATTAGCTTCTAAACTAAATGCCTAGAGTTCAACTTTGGCAGAACTTTGACAAATTAATCAGCAGTGTCACCCAATAGCCAAAGTGTATTTTCTGAGCTAGTAGGTATTTTAGTTTTCTGCTTAGTTGTATCATGTTTACACAGTATGTTTTATTATAATACAGCCGGTGAGCTAAAGTAAGCTACGTCCTAACAAACTGTCAGAAATCTGAACCAGTTTAAGCTTGTTTGGCAATGGAATATTAAACTGCCAATCACCATGGTGATTGAAGACAATAACCTATAGAAAAGTAGACCCAGAAAGTCCTGGTACCCATCTAGCTTGTTTGGCTTACATAATCTCTGACCAACGACAAGCTATGGCAGGTCGACACAATAGCATTACAATGCAACGCAGTTTTCTTTTTTGTCTTGTTCTTTAAAACAACCCCCCCTTCAATGCTGGACAGATAAAGTAATTCATATTTTCTTTTGCCTCGTTCCTCTCCTCCTTTCTTTGTGCCTTATGTCATCCCATCCTCCGCGATGTCACCCCCGTTACGCTCAGTCTGTAAGGGAGATGGTATACAAGGAAATTGAGAAAGTGGGTCAGAGAGTGTGTGTGGGCTGTGTACATATACAGAGAAAGGAAAAAGAAGGATAGAAGGAACATGGAGAGAAGAGGAGGAAGATAATTAAGTTGAATATGTACTGCGCCCCCCAAGGGTGAAACCGTGTCAGCTCTTTGCATTATGATGGAACCTGAAACCGCTTGGATGTTGCATTATTAATGAGCTTATATATGTGCGTGCACGTGGGTTTATGTATCTACACACACACATACACACATGTCTCTGTGTGTGTGTGTGTGTGTGTGTGTGTGTGTGTGTGTGTGTGTGTGTGTGTGTGTGCACTGATCTGAGCGGCGCTGACTTTGGTCCTGACCCGGGGACATGCTTGGCTGGACACACCCTCGTAATTACTGGTGGGGGGGCAAAGGCAAAATAATGGAGAAGTCACCTCCACTCACACTGCTACACGACGCAAGCCTGGTAATGATTTACTCAGGCTTGTACCTAACTAATATCTGTGGTCTTTACGAGGCAACCTTTATCTGAAAACCAAATCTAAAGCATGTATTTGAGTGGGGCGGCACTTAAAGTCCAACCTGCCTCTTTGTCTCCGGAACATTCTCGATCCCCTTCTGTGGGCAGTAGCTCCGTCGAAGGTTCCCTTAACCGGAGTTGACA
Organism: Molva macrophthalma; assembly: GCA_027123675.1. Lineage (NCBI taxonomy): Eukaryota > Metazoa > Chordata > Actinopteri > Gadiformes > Lotidae > Molva > Molva macrophthalma. The sequence goes on along the minus strand of JAOPJO010000061.1, from coordinate 8,695,727 downwards.
TTGGAGTTTTACACAAGCAGACAGTTACTTTCTTTTTCCTGCTTGAATTTCACCTGGGCCGGGACACCTGCCATGTCAACTCCGCCTCGCCAAGAGAAATGCATTTGGCGATGACGTTTACGAGGCCCGCTGGGAGTTGGAAGATTTAGGATCGAGCTGGCAAGACTGCTTGAGGAACATGCACACAAAATGGGGACTGGTTATCTCTGGTGTCATCCTCTGCTCCATCTCTCTCCTTCTACGACCTTTCTGTCTTTTTGTCTGTGTCCACTCTCCCTCTCACTCTCCACATTACGTCGCCCCTCTTATGTCCATTCCTCGGCCATATTTGTAGTTGTCAACGAAACTTGGATGGAGATTTTCCTGCTGTCAAAGTTGTCCGGGATGAGTAGCTTTCGTCACTCGTGATTGTCGTCACCGCCATCACCCCTGCCCACCGTCACCACCCCTCGTGGACATGACACGTTTCATTATGTGTGAAATGGTTTACCACATTCGAGAGCCAAATGGCCATTGAGTGCAAACAGTCACTTGGGGGGTTGACATTTGATTGGCTTTCCACCACCCTAACTCCCACTAACCCTTTCCCCTTCCCCCCCCATTCCATTAAGCAAATGTGCACATTAATATTCATGTGTATATTCATAGAAGCGGCGCATAATCTCCCGTCATTACCGACAACAGACGCAATCAAACAAAACAGGAAGACAGAAGAGAAAACATGACAACAAGGTCAGCCTGGCATCACGTCCAGAGGCCAGTGTGACACCGAGAGAGTCCTCCAGACCTTGAGCCTTAGGCTCGGACTCAGAGAGAGAGAGGGGTCAAAGGTTGTTTCTAAACTTGAATTACCTCAGAGTGCTGTAAAGGCCACACGCCAAGGACATGGACATTTTTCCAGGGATTAGAGATTTAGTGGCGGTGGTCCGTTCCAAGTCCCTGGACCCCCAAGGTACTTATCATCGTTTCATTTTGTATTATTTTATTTTTTTACATTCTCGACCACGTTATTACCATGTCTGTGTATTCATAAGCCATACTCTCTCACACACATACACACACACGCACATGCACACGCACACACACACACACAGTGTAGTGCTGGGCAAAGCAAACCACTTCTCCACAACATGGTGAATATTCTTGTGTTTTCCAACTCGTGTTTTTCTAACAGGAAGATAACCTTTACTGTTATTGGCTGAAAGCCTTCGCCATTGCCGCCAACGCCACCACCCCCGCTGCACTCGCTCCCAGTTTTAATTAAAAGCTATAATTGTGCAGACAGATTCCTTTCTCATTATATCTAATCTTGCCTTTCAACCTGCTCACTGTCCCCCCTGTTCAATTAACCAAACTCAGTGTTGTGCAGGCGTTGGGGCTTGCGGGAGGGTAGGAGGCTAAGGCATGTCTTGGTCAATGAAGAGGAGTCAGGTTGATTCCCTTTGACCCTCTGTTGGTTTTTCTGTCTTTTTTTGTTTTTTACGGAACAGCAATAACTTGATAGTTGGAATAGTGTTACATAGATGTCGGTTTGTAGTTCAAGGATGTCTTGACGTTGGTAGTGCTAAGAATTGTGAAGAAGTCATATTGGCTTGCTAGCATAGATGTAGTTAGAAATCTTCAGTGAGGCTATCGGTGGAATGCATTTGCCATTGTTGTTTTCTTCTTGCCGTTGGTCCATGTGTATATTTGTGCCATGAGTGATCTGCTTGTCTACCACGGGTCAAATCCTTGCTGTTTTTTAAACTCACATGATCTCTTGGCTGTGCTGTTTTGCGAAAACAACATTGTAACTATAGAACTATGTTAGGCCTCGAAAAGGGGATTTTGGGGAAAATAAACTTTGTGGAGCATGGTGCAATAGTTGAAGTGGATTTGGTCACATACCGTGGAGCCTAGCTTAGCGGAAGATCAACATCTCACAGGAAGAAGAGTGTGTAAACTGTCTAGACAGATATAAATATCAAGGATGTAGAACCATAATGCCTTTCAATAAAATAGAGGGTTAGAGTGGGAAAAGTGCGGCAACAAACTGTATCCTAAAGAGATACTGAGCTAGCTAACTTTATTAGCAAATACTAAAATACACTTTCAGTGATTACTAATTCTAGCTATTTACTAGCTAATTCATAACAGCTCATTATTTAGTTTCCCGCAAATAGATAATGAGCTAGCTAACTTTACTAGCTAACTTTACTAGCTAATAATACAATAAAATACATAGCCAGCAACTCAAGTAAGCAAAGCACTTGCAATATGTCGTTTTCATATATTTTAAAGCTTGGCTAGCATCGCAGCATCTGGAACGACAATCTTTGTCATTTAATAAGTTATACTCCTGACATCTGCTATTAAATAGGCAGCACTGATCTTTTGTCCGACCAGGTATTGTGGCTGCCGAGCGCGTTGCTATTAATGGTTGAAAAATCCCAGAGAGAAAAAATGCCCTAATTACGCTCCTCGGCCCCTCGCACCATTAACGGCAAATGTGACGCCCTCACCTTTTGTCGTGATGTTATTGCACCGCTTCTTTCACTTTAACACCCTTATTTTTTTTTCTTTTGTCCAAACTCCATTTTCAGAAAATGGCCTCTACCCAGACAGTGACAAGGTGACGCAGAAAGTGGGAGTTGATATATAGAAAGAAAAAAGATGCAGAATATCTGTAGCAGAGTTAAGGAGAGGCGGAGGGGAACATGTCTGGGAGAGAGCAACAGAGAATAGGGATTATTGTATAGTGTACATTGTTTTTTAGGGGTGGGGTCACCAGAATATGAGTGTGTAATCGTGTTGAGGGATGGTGGTAGGGCAGAGTGGAGCTAGGGAGACCCACAGGATTGGGCCAACTGTTGTTGCGGGAAGGCCGTTGGGATTATGGAATATTCGCTCGCTCGAAAGCAAAAATTAAGCTCCTTTTATTTATTTTTTTGAGTCCTTTTACTGTGAGCTTTGAAGTTCTTGTATGTGGGGGTATGCAGTGTTTGATTCCTGACTTAAATGCCTTGCCTTTTAACAGGACAGACTATGAGTAGCCTGTCCTGTTGGTTGGTGGTTTGACTCGGGCCAGTCTTTTAATTAATTCACTATTTTTGGCTTTGGGTTTAGTGAATGAATTATTGGTCTGTTTAAATTAAATAACTAGCTATAGCCTTAGCTAGTGGACTGTTTTGTCTAAATTGGGTCAATTTGTACTTCCCTTTTCAACTCAGAGCACTGGTGCGTGTGTTTCAGTGTCTGTAAATGGATCACACTAAACAAATAAGCTAACGTATGCATAAAAAGAAGCGCTTGACACACACAAACACACACAAACACAGGTTGACATTGACTGCACCTCTTTGCATATCGGAGACCGCAAGGCCAGGAAGTCAAATTTATATGCGCGCTGGTTACAACCATTAACCCACAGGTTAAGAGTTTCAAGTCTCAAAATAATATGCACAGGCTTTAATTTTTTGTCCGCACTATCATTGAACGAAGGCAAGATGGGCCTATAGATAGCGGGATGTCCTTCCCGCGTGATCCTTGGGAGGAGAAAAAAGCACTTAACCCCCAGTTTAAAGACTGTGTGAATAATTGATGGAGTCCATCAACACTAAAAGGTGGAGATCAATCGATATGTCCACTAGAAGTCTCCCTGAGGAATCGGTGGAGCAACATCATCACCCCCCACCCGCCCAACTGCCTGACTTGACGCTCAACAGTTTGCCATTTGGTCAGGAGATGGAAACTCCTATGCTGAGGTGTCCTATTAGCAATGCAGCTTAACCTCTGACCCTGCTCCGAACACGCTGGTTGCTGCCTTGAATGGTTGAAACTTAAGATGGTGTGTGCGTAAATATGATAAATTAATTAAGCGTTCTTTATTAATAGTAGGACAGGATATTCTAGCGGTTAGCGTGTTTGACTCCCAGCCAAATGTACTGGGCTTGATCTCCAATGTCCGCAATCTACCTATAGGCATCCTTGAGGTTAAATGCTCTAATCCCTACCTGCTCCTTGACATGTATCTGGATTCACTGCAAGTTGCTTTGGATAAAAGTATCTGCTCAGTGACTCAACAGTAAAGTCTAGATTATCTGTTATTGTGATCACCGATGTTATACTATTGCTCTCATCAAAGTGGCCAGGGATCCAAGAAAGAACCAGTTTGCCTTTGATAGACATACATAAAGACAATATGGAATGGTATCTGGAGTGCATCTTCTTCGGTAAATGACTCAACAGTAAACAGCAATTGTAAAGCGCTTCGAGTGGCCTCAGAGGTTGGAAAGTCCAACCACTATGACCTCTGACACCGTCTTATTTTCCTTATGACCGGGGATAGTTTTATGAAGAAATACGAAGGACAAGGTGAGCTGCAGATTTGGATGCAGGGGCTTTTATTTGGCAAGGGCACGCCACGCATATCAAAGATATAGCGCGGCAGCGTCGGCGTTCTGGCTAGGCGTTGACGACAGCAGCTACACACAGGCGCCTGTCTCCTTTCATTCAGTGACTTCCTCCGCCGCACAAGTGATAGATGATGAAGAGGACGATGACGAGGAGGAGGAGGATGATGATGGCGGTGATGATGAGCGAGGTGACAGCTGAGGAGGAAGCTCCCCTCAGGAACCCGGTAGTGAGTTGTCAGTTTGCCATCACCCCTCCCCCCACCTTCCTCTAGTCTCAGGGTCAACAACTGCCTATATTTCTGCCTCCGGCTTTGTTTTTTTTCTCCCATTGCTGTGGCACAAAGAAGCTCTCTTTTCATTTATTTATCAAAAAAAATCCAGTTCTCTCTTGGGCCCTCGTTGTCATTAATCTTCCATGTTTCTTTTTTTAGACACCACTCCCCTATTTACTCTGGGCGGCTTTGCATAGTTTGCTTTCGCTTTCTCTCTCCCACTCGCTCGCCCTTCCCCTTTTCACCCCCCCCCCACCCCCCCCACATAAAAAAAAGAAATATCCCTTTTACCCCAGTACCACTCATTAATGATTCCGATATTAAAGATTTAACGATTTTAAACGTAAACTGTATGCAATGCTACTGTTTAACCTTGACCAGTAAATCACCTGCGGAGCGTGCATGGGGCAGCAAGGACATGGAATATGGAGTAATCAAAATGGAGCATCACAATCTACACTCAGCCGATACAAAAAAAAGAGGGGAAATGTTACCAGAAATGTTTGATCCCCTATGTCCACAACCTACCAGTAGGCATCCTTGGGCAAGATGCCCTACACCTGCACCTTAAGCCCATGTATCTGAATGCACTGTAAGTTATGTCCAATAAAAGCGTCTCCTAAATGTCTAATTAGTAAATATATTCATACCGTATGCCAGACAACAGACAACCTGACACACTGAACTTAATCGGATCTCTTAACCCTCATTACATACAAGGGGCTGTGAATGTTTATTTAAGTACGGAGAAAGTACCAGAAAGAAAAAAAAAAGTAAAATTCTCATTATCCCGTGCCAGTCAAATTGCCAATAAAATAATAATCTCCGCCTGCTCCTGCCAGAACTGCTGGGAAAAAGAGGACGTCAAGATTTTCTAACGAGGGAATTACTGTCATCGCTAAATGAGGGTCATCCATCTGATGATGTGTTTTGCCCTCCGAATGATTTGTGGAGGGGAGCACTACGCTACGTAGCTCGATGCTAATAGCTCGATGCTAATAAACACGGGAAGCCGTGATCACATTAGGGTGTTTTTTTCTGTGTAAACGATTTCCCGCCCATAATAGTCTCCTATAGGTGTGAAGTCATAACTTTTAGCCTAGCTTATTTCATAAACACCATTTCCAAAGGAGTTGAGTTTGTAAAAAAAGCAATTGTTTAATAATACAATATGTTATGCTGGATTAAATTTGACTACAAATCATGTTTGTATACATTAGCGGGAGATAATGTCATTAAGTTTGAAGGTTGGTCCTTTTGCAAGCTAATATGCTATAAACTCATTTCACACGAGGTGGTGGTCAAAAGACACAATTTTAATTGTCTTCTGTGGGTTACAAATAATACATTCCAGTAAAAACTTTCATAATGGTTATAGTATTTTCAAAGTGCCTTGGAACAATGAGCTTTTCAACGTTCTTAAAATACAATTTAAGTCCGTTTTTTTGTTTAATTTTCTCTCATTTTCTAAGTGGTTTATTGTGTTGATTATTTTTTCAAGAGAAAAATCTAACAATCTAACGTGGTGAAAAAACAAAGCTCACCTGTAAATTACAACGAAAGCTCTGTCGACGGCAAACACAACAAAGGTTGTTTTCGTGGAAGGTATCGATTTTCTCCTGAGAGGGTTATTTTGTTGTGATGCTGTCGACGTCGAAAGGGAGGTGTGAGTGTGTATGGGATGAGGGGCGTGAGCCCTCCAAACCTTTTGTTGAATGATTGATTTATGAACCAATAGGAGCGGGGCTTGGCTCAAGGCAGTGTGGCCTGCTGTCTCTCCAATGTCACACTGTCTGCATTAGTCAGTGTGTGTCAGGAAAACAAAGTGTGTGTGTGTGTGTGTGTGTGTGTGTGTGTGTGTGAGAGAGAGCGAGCGAGGAGGACGTGTGTGTGTGTGTGTGTGTGTGTGTGCTAGTGCTTTTCTCTTATTCTCCTTGTAATCACCTCGCCCAAACCCTTTCCAGGTCATTGCCTCGAACACAGCCCGCGAGCACGCGTGTACGCACACACCCACGCACGCACTCATGCACACGGTTTCTCCGTTAGCGATAACGGTTATTTACAGCTGTGGCATTGCTGCTCGTTCGCATGCAATTAAAAAGCTGTTTGGATGCGACCGTGTGTAACTCATCCGCCATCTATCTTTACCTCCCTCCTGTCTCTCTCTCACCTTCTCTGTGCCTATGTCTCACACTCTCTCTCTCTCTCTCTCTCTCTCTCTATGCTACCATTTCTCGACCACTCTCTCCCTCTCTCTCACATGCTGTCTCCCTCTCTTGCTCCATCTCTCTCTCACTCTGTGCCTCTCTATGTCTCTCTCTCTCGCTCTCTCCCCGGAGCGAAGCCTCTTCATCACGCCAAAGCGACGCTCTCTACCTCCTCACAAGGTCGCCCAGAGAGAAACGCTCTGGGATAACTTGTCACCTAGCACCGCCCCGCCCCCCTGCCCACACACACACACACACACTCACCCTCTCCTCCCCCTTTGTGAGGGTGTGTGTGTGCATTCGAGGTACATATAAAACCCACACTTGACATGAAGATATCGCGGTGGGTTTCTGTCCCTCTACACTCTGCCCTTACCTGAAACAATGACCACAGAATCTCAAGTAGACTTCACAAATAACATTAGGTTTGATTCCCCCAAAGCACATAGATCCACGATTGAAGGATAAAATCGAAAAGCAATGGCAGTAATATCCTTTCCACTAATAAGCATTAGATTACATCAGGCCACCAATCAAAGTATTATAGCTCACAGTCTCAACTCTCCACAAACAGACAGATGTTTTATTTTTATCTCTTTTTAATTACACTCTGGTCCTGTACTTTCTGCTGTGAAACCCTCCCATCTGGCATTAGTACAGTACTATAGAAGAAGGGTTCTCCTTGTAGGGAACGTAATACATTTGGGCCACAACAGAGGGAACAGAGGCCCCCCCCTCTCTCCCCCCCGATTTTGTTTTTGGAAGACCTTTCCTCCCATTGTTAAGTCCTGGCCATCCTCTCACACACCAGCTTGAGTGAATCCATACATTTTTAATCAGCCCTGACACCTTTCTCTCAACTCTACTCTCTCTCACTGTCCCTTTAGTGTGTGTGTGTGTGTGTGTGTGTGTGTGTGTGTGTGTGTGTGTGTGTGTGTGTGTGTGTGTGTGCGTGCTGGTGTGCACGTGCACAGACACCTCTGCGGTACTGTTAAACCTCAAGGCTTCACCGTTTGTGTCAGACCGGATGGGAGGTGGAAGGGGGCGCCTCTGTCTGCCGATCGTGACCTTCAGCCACAGCCAATTCTCCCCCTCTCTCCCTCTCTCCCCGTCTTCTCCGTCCAGGAAACATGTCAATGCGGGCTGGAGGTGGGAGAGAAGCACTTATGTGGCGGGGAGCACTTATGGTGCGTTTTATCAAAATCCTCCCACCTCTTGTTGACAGCGGCCTCTTGTGAGCAGAGATCAATAGCGGCGCTTGTCGATAGAAACACTCTGTAAATATTTAGCAGCCTTGATTGAGGGGGAAAAACAAGATTCACTTTGCAGAAGCACACCGTTTAGAATCCGGATTGTTCCGGAGACACAGCGGAACACAAAAAGAAAAAAAAACGTGTCAGTTGAGGAGTTCCGGGGGGACAGGGTAGTCCAGTGGTGAGGGTGTTCTGCTACCAGCCGAGAGGTACTGGGTTCGATACCCACAAGTCTGTAGCTTAGTCATCCTTGAGAAAGATGCCCTAACCCCGTTGTGCTCATACTGACGTGCATCTTATTTCACTGTAGGTCTGTCTGGATAAAGGTGCCTGGTAAATTACTAACTAGTAGCACTAGTCAATATAAAAGACGCTGCTTAACCCCTACCTGCTTCCTAATGACATGTATCTGAATTCACTGTAATTGGCTTTGGATAACAGTCTGCTAGCAATGTCTAAATGGTAAATAATGTTGTCAGGCTGTCAGAAGTGGATGTGGTTTGGTGGTTTGACACATCTATGTTTGTGCCTGCCAAGTCAACATATACCCCACACACACTCACACACACAAACACAGACTTACACACACACATATTCATCAGTATGTCCATATGGAGATAAATGTAACAATCGCACCGTAAACCCACATTCGCCTCGCTCCCTCCATCTCCCTATATTTAGCTACCGTCGTGCGGTATAAAGGGCTGATAATTTATTTATAATGTTGATCAGTTAATGTGCAGCCAGATTTACGGACGCAATAATGTGCCTGTTTACGCCGTATTTATTTTACACGCTCGCACTCCAACGTGCGTGCTGGCGGCATAATGGAAGCCATTACTCTGGTGACCCGAAGACTATTATAAGAGAGGGAGGGGAGGGGGATCGAACGACCCTGTAGCAGCCTTGTTTCAGTGTTGAATTTCTCTCTCTCTCTCTCTCTCGCCGCTCTCTCTCTCTCCTCTCTCCTCTCTCTCCTTTTGTCTCTGTCACTATTCGTCTCTCTCTCTTTCTCTCTCTCTCTCTCTCTTCTCTCTCTCCTTTTGTCTCTTAGTCACTATTCTTCTCTGTCTGTCTGTCTCTCTCTCTCTGTCTCTCTCTCTCCTGGTGTTTGAGGACAGTGAATTAGCCTCCTCTATGTCCAGCCGGGACGGTTTCATAATGAACCCTTTGTGTTTGCACTCTCAGCCCTCATCGCTCCCGAATTGAATTGGATGCTCTCTTTTTCCCCCAAGATAACTCCCTGCCTCTTCCCTTCGCACCCTCCTGGACACACTCAGGGCCTTCTCCATTATCGGCTGCTGCTGCTTTGAGTCTTATTGTTGCATCTTCTTCTTCCCACAATACCGTGCGTCATTTCATATTGAGCTACATCATGCATGTGCGCTTCTAAGTACAAATACATGCTTAATCTGGTCTCCTATATGGGATATGTTGCTTCCAGACCAAAATGTTTAGTATGTTTAATAATCATGCTCAATCATCAATACCTCGTGCCTATTCTGTCCTCTAAATGTACCTGTACCTGTGTACAATTTACTGAAGCCAAGCCATAGGCATTTCCTTCTTGCTTCCGCTCGCTCACCTCGCTTGCAAGTGTTTACCCCTCCTGGTAGCTGTTGTAATGCTGTGCTGATTTCCTTCTTGGTTGCTTCAGCTCTCATCTTTGAAGCCATCCACTCCAGCCCACTTCCCTTTCCTTTGCTTGTTCTCAAAACGCCGGTTCTCTCACACTCCTCTCCTCTTCTGGTGCTGTCGGTGGATGAAAGGGAACCCTTTTTATGTTGTGTTTTGTTTGTGTGTGTGTGTGTGTAGGGGCCCCTATGGCCCTGGACGCTTTTTTCTTCTCTACCATTGGTCGGTCTCGGCAGCGTGTGATTGGTTGCATTGCAAGACGGCGAGCGCAGCAGGAGTGCCCTGGAGCTACAGGAGAAGAGAACCAGGATTCAGAGGGCAGGGAAAAAACCTTGTACGGGAATATTGAGAGTGCATTTATGTGGTGTTTTTATGTTATGGTGATGGTGAGGTGAGAACGTTCCACTCACAGTTTAACAGTACCGGGTTTGATCCCCAATGTCCGCAGCTTAAACTGGCATCCTTGAGCAAGATTACCCCATCCCCTATCCCCCCGTTTCCTATATATCTGAATTCACTGTAAGTCCCTTTGGATAAAAACATCTGCCTAATGCCTAAATGGTAAACATGATATAACACGGGGGCTTTTATTGTGAAACAGGGGGAGCTGGGGGTGAGGTTGCAGTCCATCAAGGCGTCTCTAGCAGCTGTCTTCCAGCAGGGCAGAAAACTCCAGTGGATTGGACCGTTCAAGTCGATCGGGGATCAATCTTTCAACATCAGCGTCAAAACATTTCCAACCACTTCAGACGAACGACGTAACGTCACCCAAAGCGTTCGGAAGGCAGCCACTCCGAAGCGAACGCTGATTGAAACCCGTGCACTGAATCTCTCCCAGGAACACGCGTGATCTCCCGTACGGATGGGTTCCTCACCCGGGGCTCCTCGGTTCGCCTGGATTCGCTGGCTGAATTCCGAGCGATCGCCTCTGGCTTGGCGATTGGTCGACGGTTCTCTCGACAGGCAACAGAGCACGGCGGGCT
>JAOPJO010000061.1:8655896-8667967 GCA_027123675.1 Molva macrophthalma | reverse complement strand
AGAGAGAGAGAGAGAGAGAGAGAGAGAGAGAGAGAGAGAGAGAGAGAGAGAGAGAGAGAGAGAGAGAGAGAGGTTCATTAATTCAGCTGGCAGGTGGACAACTAACCTGATGTCCGGTTTCCATGGCGGCAGCTATCACCTGTCACCACGGTGATGGACGACAGCCATCTTGTCAGCGGTGTGACGCTGAAATGCGTCCCCTCTAGTCTCTGAGGTACTGAACCTGTGTGTGTTGTGTGTATGTGTGTGTATAAACAACCTAACAGAAAAGGGTGAAATATTTTCAAAATAAAGTACTAAAAACTGTGTGGAAAATCTGGATTTGACCATCTCAAATGAATTTGAGATCCATAAAAAAGTAAGCTTTACTCATTTAATAGATACATATATTTTATATATTTTCTCATCCCAACATTAACTTCACCTGCCCCTTACACACCCCGCCCCGTAGGGCGCCCCGCCCGGGGGCCCGGGGGGCGCCCCGCGGGCGCGGGGGCCGGGCGCCCGCGGCCCGCGCGCGCCGCCGGGGGCCGGGCGCCGGGGGGGGGGGGGGGGGGCCCCGGGGCCGAGCGTGCGAGGAGGTGACCCCCTTTGGAAGTTTGGTCTGCTGACGAAGGTTTTTTTTTGCGGGGGGCAGGGGGAAGTGTTTTGCTGACGCAGAGGATGAGGCTCCGTCGTCGTCTTCGTTTACCTTCTTGAGTATTTCTTTGGGGTGGGGGACGTGTTTGTATTTGCGTAGGGATTCTGTGTCGGTTCGAAGGGTTTCAGTTGACTGGCGTTCCCCTCCAGGCACGCACGCACGCACGTGCGCGCGGGCACACACACACACACACACACGCAAAATGACTTGCTTATTAAATATAAATCAGCAAACTTTCTTTACTCCGTTGTTTAGTCTCCACCAATGGTTGTACTGGCAGTTCCCTTCCTTTTGAATAAAGTCTCAGCATTGAGATAATGGACTGTTAGTATATAGTGTCGTTGTGTTCTTGATTAAAAAAAAAAAAAACGTCCAACTCTTAAATGTCCCTCTCTCCTCTGACACATCCTATTTATATATCTGCGTTTGCTCTCTAACTCTCCCCCACTCCCTCATCTCGCCATGTTCCTCACACACATACGCGCAACATGTGTCCCTCTGCCTCACTCTCTCTCATTCTCTCTCTCTCTGTCTCCTACTCTGTCTCCTACTCTATTTCCCTCCCTTTCCCATGCTATCTCTCTGCCCTGCCCTCTCTCTCTCTTTCTCTCTCTCATCCCCTCTATCTCCTTGTGTGTGTCTCTCTCTCTCCCCCTCTATGTCTCAAGAAAGCTGCCTCCTTCAACCCCATCCAACCCTCCACCCCCCACCTCTCTCCATTTATCTCTCGCTCACCTTCTCCTGCTGTCAGCACTTCCTACTCCACCCCCCCAACCCTCCCTTCTCCTCCTCCGCCCACTCTGCTTCTACCTCCGTCTCCTCTTCCTCTTCCTCCTCCTCCTCCTCCTCCGCCTCCTCATCCTCTTCTAATCTTGAGTCTCTGGGCTGTGTTCCACTACCCTCCATCCAACCTCACTGCACCCACAAATACTCTCTGTCACTGTCTATCTCTCCCTCCCCTATTTGTCTCTTTCTCTCTCCGTCTCTCTGTCTATGTCTCTCCTTCCCTTTCTCTGTTTCTCTGTTTCTCTTTCTTTGTCTCTCCTTCCCTTACTCTGTCTATCTCTCTCTCTCTCTTTATTTGTCTCTCCTTCCCTTTCTCTCTCTCTCTCTCTCTCTCTCTCTCTCTCTCTCTCTCTCTCTCTCTTTCTCTGTCTCTCCTTCCCTTTCTCTGCCTCTCTTTGTCTCTCTCTTTCTCTGCCTCTCGTTCTCTCTCTCTTCCTTTCTCTCCGTCTCGCTCTCTCTCTGACATTCTCCTTTCCTTTCTCGTCTCTCTCGCTCCGTCTCTCTCGCTCCGTCTCTCTCGCTCCGTCTCTCTCCCCCCTGATGTTTCGGGTTTGTTCGCCCCTTCCGGCCGAGGTGGGACAGCGATGGATGCGGCGATTAGCGGGCATTTACGTCAACACCGACGCCACAACCGACGCCATTTGGCGGCGAGTAGACCCGACGGGGTTGTGGGGAAGAGTCCCCATATGTGCTTTACTTTTTGGCCTGGGAGGAAAAGAAACCCGGAAACAAACAAGAGGAAAAACAACCTGGTCACCCCCTCCATCTCCCGCTTCACACCGTTGCGTTATTGTCGTCTGTGGCGAACCCGTGGTGTTGCACACACGTGCACACATATGCGTGCACGTGCACACACGTGCACGCACACACACGCACGCGGTCACACGCACATCACACTAGATTTGGCGAAGAAAGAAGCCGGAATACATCAAAAGATATATCGCTCTACATATCGTTAACCTCGGTCTCTGGATCTTTTTTTTTGTTAACTCTCTGTCTCTCTCTATCCCAGCATCTTTCTCCAGCCCTCTCTCTCTCTCTCTCTCTCTGGCTCTCCTAGTATGTCTCATGTCGCTGTCTTTATCTTTTTCTAATAGTCTCTCCCTCATAATCTCTCCATCTCTCTCTCTCGCTTTCATAGTCTCTTCTGTCTCTATTTATAATAGTCTCTCTCTCTAGTTCTGTCGGATGTTCTCTCCCCCGCTCTGTTCATCTGTTTCTCATAGTATCTCTATCCATCGCTCTCGCTCTCTCTTTCTGTTGCTCTCTGTCTGTGCGACGCTCTCTCTATCAGAGTGCTGTGTCGTTCCGCTGGTGTCTCAGAGCTGCATACCAATCACAGCCACCATGACTGCAAGACCCTCTTGTCCTTTTGAGAGCCCAAGCAGGCTGGGTGAGAGAGAGAGAGAGAGAGAGGGATGCAGAGGGAGAGCGAGGGCGAGCGATGCAGATGGTGAGAGGGAGGTGAGGGAGAACTACAGAACTGCAGAGAGAGAGTTTTAAAAGATACATAGAGATACGGAGAGAGGGTGTGAGAGAAAGATTGTGATACAGAGAGAGAGTGGGGGAGAGAGGGAAAGGAATACAGAGAGAGAGAGAGAGAGAGAGACACAGTGCGGGGGGAGGGGGGGATTCAAAGACGGAGAGGGGAAGGAGAAGATTTTTGCAGCTCTTTATTTGTAAACTCAGATAACAGAACTGTGTTTCTATGTATACAAAGGACATTAGAACACGGACATTTCATTTTGCAAAGAAAAGGATGGAAAAAACAAGATGAAAGAGAGAGTCAGAGAGAGATTTAAAAAACATTTTTTAGGTTTTGTGAGGAACAGTGAATTGGGTCATTACAGCTTGTGTGTGTGTGTGTGTGTGTGTGTGTGTGTGTGTGGGAAGAGCTGGCATTTACTCTACCTTGCGCGTGGATAACAATATGAAGGTCTTTCTCTCTCCTCCCCTTAGTTCTTTTCAAACGACTGCCGACTTCACATCCTGCTGCTTTGATTATGTCGCTGTTTGTGTCTTGTTCATGGAAGGCAACAACCCACGCTAACACACACAAACACACACACACACACACACACACACACACACACACACAACTTGTTCATCTAATAGCATACAAATATATACGTGCTGTGTAGAGGTTCTGAGAGAAGTGTTCTGTTCCCCAACAACACAGAGGTTCCACTGGCTGGAGAACCGGGTGTGAAATATCAAACAGAGGAGGAATATCTCATTCATGGAGGGAGGTATTTTCAAGATATAGAATATATGGTGGGGAGAGTAAAAAGCAGGCGATGAAGTGCATTTGGAGGCCAGTAAAAGTGAGAATAGGTTTGTTTACCACCGCGACGTGTCCATCATTCTCTCTATCTAGCTCTAACTTTCTCCATATTGCTCTGCAACTATCCATGTCTCTCTCTCTCTAACTCTCTTTATATCCAACTCTCTACCTCTCTCTCTAACCACCCCCCAGCACTCTCTCTCTCTCTCTCTCTCTCTCTCTCTCTAGCTCTCTCCCTGCCTCTCTTGCCCATCTCTGTCCATCCTCTCTCCCTGTGTGTGTTTCTGGACAGAGTTAGAAGGGCTGGGCTGGGTTCTTTATAAAGGTGTCAGAATGGAGCAGAATAGCGTGAAGAGGAACATAAAGACATCGTGTTTAGAACCGTCTCAGGGTCGTTGAGCTAAGGCAGAGGGCTGACATTTAGTTTTTTTATCTATTCAAACATTTTTTCGATCTAAAATAAGAAAATCACAATGACAACACACACTTGGTAGGTTTTGTGGTCAATTGTGCACAAAAACATGTACAAACACATAGCTGACACACATAAGACCCATTATTCATGTATTTTTTTCAACCTTGGTAGTGTGTCTCGTGAGTTAGAAAAAGCCCAAACTGTAAAGTGTTTCTTGTTAACAAGGTCATGTGGAGGACATCTTCGGGACTGTGAGCGCTAATGTAAGGAGGGGATGATGGATGTTCGCTGCTGGAAGACACTGAAAGTTATGAAAATGGCTATGGCAGCGTAGGCACTAAAGGAAATTAGTGTTGCGTCTCATTTCCCAGTGGAGAAACCTTCCTTCGCTCTTCCTGTAGTGTGCCTTGACATGTATTTGTGACACCCATTGTCCACCCTTATCTTTTCTTAGTGTCTTTATTAGGTGCTAACTTTTAACAAGCTAACTTTTTAACGTAGGCTACTAACTAGCTAGCTGACTAACTGACTCTTTTAAACAGGACCAAATTATACATTACCAATTGCCTTCAACTGTTTTTTTACTGGCCAGTCACTAGGCAGATTATAGCGAAATGTTTCTTAAGCAGTTATTCAAGGATAACGTCAAATAAGGTACACAACATGGAGAAAATATAATTAACTCTAGGTATAATGCAAATGTTTTTGCCACTTTGTGTATCCAACAACATTTGTGTATGACTGCCCTGCAGTCTAGTTAGTTGAGGCTGAATTTGTATGCTTAATAAGCCTAAGCATTAGCCTAAACCAAAGATGTCATATTCAAATTTCACACACAAGCAACCTGATTTTGCCTTTCTCGGAAATAGTTGTATTTCCATTTATCTTCCCCATAAAGAAGAAAAAAAAGCGAGACCTATTTTTCAGTTTGGCTCTGAGGCCGAATCCTGAATTCGTAGCAGAATTCGTACCGCCAAGCAATTTGTCAGAGAGAGGAGTGGCGGAAAAAAAATTCCCCTCGGTCCAGATTAACCACCTCGATTTCAATTATATGGAACCGTGGCAGGTGGAGCCGTGGAGTCTTTACACCGACACCTCTCTCCGGTGGGGGGGAACTTCACCCTGCCTCCTCCCAGCGCACACAGGTGGGGTTTAATTGAAGCCCACCCCCCAGGTGCCCATAAGATGGAAGTCCGACTATGATGTGTGTAACTCTGGAGTAGTCTGATGACTATAGAGTAGTACTTCAATGAACAATTATTTGTGTTTGATTGTTTTAAAAATGATGATTAAATTCAGATTTTACAGTATACCTACATGTAGAAATACCTATTAATGCTACCGCAGCTTATGCTAACACTACCACTATGTACTACCGCTACACGCTTATACTACCACTCATGCTAGCACTAACGCTATTCCCACATCACTGACAGATTCATCCCCATTGCAGCACCACCGCTACCGTTGCTACATCCCTGTCAGGCTTGCATGGTGGAGGCTGACTGAAGGCCTCTTTACCCACAGGGCTCCCTTGGGGTTAGGGGGGGCACTGGCCTGGCCCTGGCCCCCTGCTGTCCTCTCCATACCCTGCCAGGGGAACGCTATTTAAGCACACAGCCGTGACCCACGGCTAACTGCTAGCCAGGGAGAGAGAGCTAGAGAGAGAGAGAGCGGAGAGAGAGGGAGTGGAGAGGGAAGGAGACTGAGTGAGAGTGAGACAGAGAGGGATTGATGATAACAGACAGAAGGAGAGGGGGGAAGTGAGTCAGACAGAGACTGAGGAGCAGCGATGGTGAGAAGAAACAAAAGCCAAATGAGAGAAATTGTCAGAAAACCTCACCCTTGTGTGTTGAGTGAAACTTGTTTTTCCCCCTTCCCCCAAAAATGAGCAATTTGCTTCCTTGGTGAGTGATGAAGCGGCAGAGAGGTTTCTATGGCAACTGGGGGAAGGGGAGGGAGTGTGGTGTGTAGAGGGGGTTGGTGGGGTGGGGGGGGGGTTCAGAGAGCAGAGGACAGATAGGGAAGCGATGCATCATGCTGGTAATTGCATTAACCTACTGGCTCTCATCCACCAAGACCACCACACACATGCACACCCTCACACAGACACACGCACACATGGACAACAGACACACACACACACACACACGCACAAACACACACACACACACACAACCACACAGACACACACACACCCAGGCGGGGTCATGGCGCCAACAGGGGCTCTCTGGCTGATAAATGAACTTACAATTATAGGTGCGCAAGGCCAAGTCTGAGCATAAGCTGTCCCTGTAGGAAGAAGCTGTGGCTCCTCTGTATGTTTCCAGATTGAAAACCTGTGCTAGTTTTCCAGCCTCCTGTTCCATTACCACTCACTCATTGCTTATGTCAGCAAGCATTGGGGACTGTTCAGCATTTTTTATAAAAGGAGAGTTGACTTATTGGTGTGATGATGATGGTGATAAATTGGCACAGTACTGCATTTTTTGTTAGGTATTTTTTCATACAGTATATATATATATACACATACATTGTAATGGGGGCAGGATGGTCTAGTTACAGTGTTTGGATCCCAGCCTAAAGGTACTGGGTTCGGTCCCCCAATGTGTACTTGTAGGCATCCTTGAGCAAGATGCCCCTTAAACCCTACCTGCTCATTAGTGACATGTATCTGAATTCACTGTCTCACCCCTTACTGTTCCATCACGACAGGAATCTGAATTCATTGTAAGTAACTTTGGATAAAAGCCTCTGCCAGCGTCTCTGCTTGTAGTGCACGTGAAAGCACAGTGCACATGTATTGTTCTTAAAAGTGCAGCTGTATGCTCCTTGGTCCTCATTACTGTGGGCCTTTCATCGTAGCGGTTTGTAATGTAGCGCTGGGTTAGCTTTGATTAAGGCAGGCTAAGCCGGGACACAGTAGCGCTGGTGTAATGATACCACTGCTCCTTGAATAAGAGTCAAAGGCTTTTCTTATTTATCAAATGAGCCGTGTAACGGGAGGTCACCCTGGACCAATGGGATAATTCAAGACTAAGCTCTTGTCAACTGTAATATAAAAATATATCATGTTTGGAAATAGAAGAAAAGTGTCAAAACATCAGCAATTCAGCCTCTGTGACCCATATGTTCAAATGTGAATCTAATATGAAATAATACAGTGAATTTGAGGTCAACATATGGCAGTTACAAAATCATTTTGTGTTATGTTGCATTGGGACAATATGTAGTACTGGACAATATAAAAGTATGGATTTTTATCAATCATTTTTTTATAGTTGAGTGGAATAAACATAAAATTGGAGTAGAGTGAGATAACAATTATAGTGAAAATGACTGCGGATAGTGAAACAGGAATCAAACAGGTTTTATGTACAAAATAACAATTTTATGATGTATTTGGTCTGTTCCCAAGACAAGGGATAGATGTACTACAGCTGAGGTTTAGAGACTGCTGTTATTGGACTTACACTGATGCTAACAGTTAAATGTAATAGCACAGTATTGGAAAATAACTGGAACGTGGTCACACTGATCCAGTATATTACTGTTAAAAAATAACAACATTAATAAAAGTTTTATGGATTTTGACTGCCATTATACCTGAGTTGTTATACGAGCAATACAAATTGGAGGTATTTTATTGCAAATGAAAAAGGATCAGTGGAGAATTGCGTGGTTTATTTGTTTTATAATGATTATATAATTTTTTTATGATATGACAGAAAAAAGCAATACTATATTAGAGAAGATTGAGTTTGTTAGCAAATAGAGCAATTGTGAATAATGAACAATTAGAGAAATTGGTGTTTGTTGGTTACAATTCAAAAGGATGTCACGGTTTCTCCTTCTCCCAATTTCAGTTGGAAGGTCCAAGTGGGCCAAGTCGGCTCCTTAATTGCAGAAAGGGGAAGTGGGCGGGTACCAGAGCTAATAACAACCCACTGATTGGCTCAAAAGCCATAGCTGACGCATGCTGTCATAGCGGGTTTATACCGGCCACAGGTCGTAGAGCAGCCACCTACCAACCACGTCCAATCACTGCCCCGTTCCACTCTTGTTATTGGTGAGCGTAGCTGGACAGAACTCAAATGAACAGGAATAATACTGTTGGTTCTGTTTTGTTCTGTCCCTGAGCTAGGCTATTGTCATTTCCCCTGGTTATCACTGAATCTCTTTTTTACACACACAACACACACCTTCTGACACACACACAACACACACCTTCTGACACACACACACACACACACACACACATACATACCCACACACACTTTCTTCTTCATCTTCCACCCATCCAGAACCTGTATTCATGGGGCTTCCTCGACAGAAGTGTGCAGTTTTTCTGCTGGCTCTGCAGCCCGAGCGTTCGCCCTGTCTCCGTTCTCCCGCCGCGATGATGAATCTCTCCTCTCCGCTCCCTTAAACTTACACTTACAGCGGGGGAAAGGAGATAAAAAAATAAATCCACTACCGAAGCTGCGCTGTGTTTTATTACAGAATAGTCCCTGCTTTGATCAGAGACGGCTGGCAGTTGTGGTAAACTATTGTGTAAGGTTATTTTGCATTACCCATTCGCCTCCATCACCACCTCCCCCATTTTACCACGTTAGCTTCATCCTCTTTCCTACTCTTTAATGTTTACTCCTATTTATCTCCTAGGGTGGCTTCATCCTTACCTTCAACTCCAAAGAATACATAAATATGTGAATAAATATTAAACATATATAGTTGTGCAAGGTCTAGCCAGAGAATTTCTCTATAATCCTCTCTCATAATTCTTTCCCATATATAATATTTCAAACAGATATCTTCGGCAATGGAAATCCTGCTTTGTAAAAGAAAACCTACGACCAGTAGTATTTCGTCATCGGCCCGCTTTCTTCCCCGGATGCATACAAAAAGCAAAAAATATATTTATGCAAATCAATATGTGATTTTCTGATGTGTTATTGGAAAACATCCGCCATTCCGAAGAAGAATCGCTATCTCTAATGCAGTCTTGCCTTCTCCCCGCTTTATAATTCATACATGGATTTTTTTTCTACCAGCCCCTGGTAGGCTCTACACAATTAGGTTAGAGTTTTTTTTCCTTTTGCGGCAGTGGTCTCCAGACTATCTTTCCCGGCTGTTAATTAACACACAGACCTTCTCCCTCCCTGCCCCCGGAGGCAGCAGACAGCAGAACACGTCATTATCTCATATATATGCTCACAGCCAGACGGATTGGGTTTTAATATTCACCTTCTCACGTGTCTCATGCTGGGAGCGTGGGCGTGCCGGGAGTGGGTTCCAGTACCCGGGAGAGAAGGGAGAGTTTCCTCCGTCGACGCCGGGGGTAACGTGTGTTGGTCCAGCTTTTGTCCTTTAGCAGATGCTTGTTAGCATAGCCTAGCATAGCCGAAGCGACTAACGAGTCTGGTGGAGAACATTCAAAGCATACGAACAAAATGGGAGTAACTAGATAATCGTAATTTCCGCTAGCTAGCAGCAACAGCAGTGGTATGTTTTATTTAGGTATTTTATTTTATTTATTTATTTATTTGTGTTTATAATAGTTACACCTCAAGAAGCCAATTCAACATAAGAACCAAGGACAACCAAGTGTACTGTTCATGAGATGTTCGCTTTAGGGGGTGGGTCTTCAGATGCTTCTTGGAAATAGTGAGGGTTCTGTAGCTTGTAGGGAAGCTATTGCTTGTTCCACCAACATGGAACCACACGTGAGAATAACCCAGACTGTGATTAGTGCCAGGCGCCCCTCCATAGGGGATCTTGTTACAGATAAGTCAGATCTAATGACTTGGTTCTATATACCTCTTATGCCTGACATTTACGATCATGGAAGTGTTAAGATGTACGATGCAATTGTATATTCAGTGTTTTTCGCATATGCTATTGAGGAAATCCAAGTGTCCCTAGCCCCGGTAACCATAGACACAAGGCGACAGTTCTTATGGTACCCGTGAAACACCCCCACCTTTTTCCCCCGGGATTCCAATCCGATATGTCGGCCAATCTAAGACCCCTTTAAAAAGTAAATCCACCTTTCCTCTCTCCGACAAAAGCCCCTTGACTGCAACAGGTACAATATTGAAATGCCAGGCAGACCCCCCCCATCACATTTGCAATTTCCCCCCAGCCGAGAGCCCCCGCATGGGGCACTCAAAGCCCCCAGATCCCTTCCTTCTGGAGCATTTATTCAAGCCTTGATATCACAGCGCACAGCACCTGTTGCTAGAAGAAGCCCTGTAATACAACCATTTAGTTATCTGAGGACAATGGGGGTTTGAATCTAGCACCCGGTTGTTGTTCGATGAAATGGCAATAAAGTTTCAAACCTAAACTCTGCAATGAAGTTTGGTTGTATCATGAAGGGGGGGCATATATCTACAACCAAGACATATTCAATCACGCCGTACTTCCACCCTAACATTCTTCTATTTGCCAGCGACGTTCACTTTCACAGCGATGTTTATTCATGAGTTTATCCTCCAAACCGACGAGACGGAGGGATCGGGCACCTATGGAGCTAATGTGAGTGTCGTGACACAAGATTACCAGGAAATAGGAACTGATTGCTGATTTTTTTCCTTCCCGCTGCCACTGCTGCACTGTCAATCAAAGAGTTGTTTGTGCTCATCAGAGACCTCCCGTCTCGATGCAAAACAGCAGCCGACGCAACGATACAATCTGGGATGTGGGGTTGCTTTTGGTAATGTCGTTTTATGTCCCTTTTATTGGTGAAAGAAACAACAGTGAAAACGAGTGAAGTTGTTTTATTTTTATTTTATGGGACAAGATAGTGAGGCTGGACAGGTAAGTGGGTTGAAAGAAAATGTAATGTTCACCTATATTTTGGAAAAGTTCTACACTCCCAGAAATGTTGGACAGAAAAAAGGCAGTTTGAGACTCAACGTCGTTGGCGTCGGCTCCGTCTTTGGTGGCGTGACATGATAGAGGTCACCGTGGTTACGAGGTAACCAAGATGGCGGGCGCCGACCGAGCTGAGGTTGATATGTGGCGGGCTGTGAGGGCCAGACGATGCAGAGGAAGGGCGCCGCTACATTTCTCCTTGACGAGCTAATAAAGTATCGCTGATGTCACCGTCAGAGGCTCCATCAATTCTGCGGGAGAAAGCACACGCCGCTGGGGGAAGCTAATTTCTGTTGAGAAGCTGGGCGAACAAGGGAGTCGAACTTGAAGCGGATCAGTGTGCGACTTTAAGAAGTTTTACCAGCGGTTGTGGTGTTAAGGTGGGGGGCTAGACATTTGGTTTTAACGTTTCTGTAAAGGGCTGTGTCCAAAGGGATTTACAATATGTTTGTCTTAGATACATGTCATTAAGGAGCAGGTAGGTAGGGGTTATTGGGCATCTTGCTCCAGGATGCCTACAGCTTAGATTGTGGACATCTAGGGATTGAACTCAGTACCTTCTGGCTGGGAGTCAAACACCCTAACCTCTAACCCTCCCCTCACCATTAAATCCTTTCAAGAACCAATGCCCTTAAATTGAGGACAGGCTTTGTCTCTGACCACACACACAAAGAAGACAGATAAAGAAACAGGAACGTCAGAGCCACACCGTATATAATTGTCCAGGGCGTGGTGGCTTTACAGAGGAGAACAGAGCCGAGGGTCCTGTAAAGGGGTCAGGTCAGGAGGCGAATGCAATCATAGAAGAACTGGATACGCAGGAAGTACTGGCTTACCTCTGAGCCAGGCGGCAGCCATGATGGCTCTTACGGAGAAATACCAATGGGGGATATGTTCGGGAAACAAACACACACACACACTCACAAACATAGATACACGCACGCACGCACGCGCACACCCACACACACACACACACACACAAACATAGATACACACACACACGCACGCACGCACACACACACACACACACACACACACACACACACACACACACACACACACACACA
>JAOPJO010000061.1:8547491-8565535 GCA_027123675.1 Molva macrophthalma | reverse complement strand
ACGATTTTTACCTAAATTTACACTTTTATAGAAATACCCCCCCCCCCACACACACACACACACACACACACACCCTGAAGGGACATGTTTTCCTACAGTTTGATTCTTTGGCATGTCAAAGGGTGTTCGGTTATACACACACTCACACCCACACTGACCCACGCACACACACACACTGACATACACACACACACCAGACACATGAACGTACACACCACACACAGAGCACACAGAATTAGAATCTATTTCGGCTCGCACAACGCCAGCGCCGAAATGAAAAGAATCACTTGCGTTCTGCGTCATTACTGGCGGAGGTTTTACATTTGTCATTTGATATTCTACTTATTCTATAAAGTGTTTGACAGCCTGCTGCACGTAGAAAAAGTGGGGATTTCTCCTATCAGACACACAAAAGAAAGTAGAGTGTAGAGTCGACAGTTAGAAAACCCTCTTTCTCTTTCTCACTCTGTCTCTCTGTCTCTCTCTCTCTCTCGCTCGCTCGCGCTCTCTCTCTCTCTCTGTTATTAATAAATGCAGGGATTTTAATTACGTTTATGTTTGCCTGTACCCCAGACGTACGAATGGAACAGCTATATTAAAGCTATTGTCTCACCCCGCCACAAAACAAGAGCCACGCCGAAGCCCCCGGCTGGAGGGTTCCATGTGACTCATGCCTGTACGGGTGAACCTGCTCCCAGCGCTGCCTTCTGCATTGTCTCCTTGTTATGTCTTTTTACATCCAAACCCCCTCATCCGCCCACCTGATCATGTGGGTAATGAGGAGATGTTCACACCTTTTCCCTGGCCCGCCTTTACCCCACCTCCCATCTCTCCCCGTGGACCCACGCCTGTGTTCGTTAAGTGATATTCCCTTAAGGGGGGGGAAGGCGTCTTCTTTGTTCCTGAATGTATTTAGCAGTAATTGAGGTCTTATCGTGTTGGTGATTGATGCTTTGGGCCAGGAACTGTAAAAAAAGAGGGTGGGGGGTTGATAGTTTACATTTTCACGGCGGTAGAAGTAATGTTTCGTTAATTCTTGTTAAACGAAATGTAACAGTATTTGGCCTTTTCTACGGAGCTGTTTATAAGGCTTTGGGTACAAGTCCAAGTGAAGTCTCAAGTCTTTGGGTTCAAGTCCCAGTCAATTCTCAAGCCTTTAGGTACAATGAAAAAGGATTCCAGTAGGCGCACAATTTGTGTTGTCTGCACCATTTTAAAACACATGATGATAGTTTGTGTTAGTGTCGCGCTACAAAGATGAAGCAACTGCTCATTCGGCTTTGGGCTCCCCATGAGTCAGGATTTTACAATGAGTCAGAGAGTGTAAGCCAGTCGGGAGTTACAGCGTTCCTCTAAATGTTAACATGAACAAAATTTTATGGCTCATTTTATTTAATACATTTGGTGAGTTGATTCGATTACTCTAGTACATAGCCTAAAAGTAGGGAAAGGAATTACTATTTTTGCAGTTTCGTTTGCAATGTCCACAAAACATTTACATTTCATATCATTTCTAATGGCGTTATTTACTCACCACTAGGCCTACTTGAGCTTGGCTCATCAATTCACCAGGCCTCCCTGTTATCCACGCCCAGTTAGGCAGTGCTGGAAGAACTGGGTTATAATTCAAAGTTGCATTGTTTTTTTGGAATAACAATGCAATACATTTATCACAGCCCTTAGAGTCTGAACACATTTTTGCTTTCAAGTCTCAAGAGACTTGAATGTCAAAGCAGTCAAGTCTCGCCGCTGGCAAGTCAAACTCAAGTCACAAGTCTGATTTTTGAATCGACTCTGACTGGAGACGACTGGAGACTCAAGTCTCAAGCTTTTCCATGCTTAAGTTTATGTTTTTATTAGAAGTTGTAAAATGATTCACAGGGAATGGCGATGATAATATTAGGTCAATGACTTAATAGGACCTGAAACATCTGTCGTGTTTCAGGTCTACACCCAAATGTATCAAAGCAGCCTTGGACTGAATAAGAATAAAAAAAAAAAAACATCCAAAATATGTTGAGTCAAGCTCAATGATTCAAACTGACCACACACACAAAAAAAAAAATGATTTCACGCATCCCAGGAAAGGGTAATTGTTTGCTGTCTCTCCACATGGTGGAACGAGCTCACCACTGACACCAGGACAGCAGAAACCCTTACCCATCTTCGTTGCAGACTGAAAACTCATCTGTTTGCGCTGCATCTTGGCCCGTGAAAAAAAAAAAAAAAAACACCCAAAAAAGAAACCCCTTGTTTCTATATTGCAGCGCTCGAAGCGGTCTGCTTATTTGATTAACCCAATGTACTCGCAAGATTCTTGCAGTCTCTGGGCAGCATCCTCACGTCTGAACGCACCCATCGGACGTCACTTCGGATGAAAGTCCCAAGCGAGATAAACGTAACGGAGCGCGATTACCGTCGGGGGGGAAAAAGCAACCGAGGGCTGTGCGGCGAAAGTTGAATAAAACATTCGACTCCGGGCTAAAGAACACACCCTCGATTTGCCCCGGTGATAACGGCACGCGCCCGCAGGGGGGCCCCAGCGCTTTCGTGGTCGCCCGAGCGTGCCGGCCGAGGCGATGAGGCGCGGACGAATACCATTAACCGCCCCCGCGCGCCTTGCTGGTGTTGGTTGATGTCGGCGGGAGGGTGGGTGGGTCGGGTGACTCTTGTTCGCCGGCCTGCTTAGCTGAGATCACGCGCTCCCGTCATAACACACACCGGTCCTACAGCGCGGGACAGGTGAGAGGAGAGGGGGGGGGGGGGGGGCCGGAGGCGATCGCGATGATGGAGGACGAGGAGGTACGAGGGGGATAGAAGACAGGATGAAGAAATGGAGCTGATGGAGGAAATGGATTTATAATAGAAGCAATTGATGGATTTAGATAGATAGGGTAGGTATCGCTTATTCATCAATTGTAAAGATGGTTTGAGAGGAAATGGAGATGGCAGAGAGATAGAGATACTAGAGATAATCTAAATATTAATTACAGTTAATACAGATAATTGAACAAATGGAGATGGAATAAATAGGAGGAATAGAGACGACAGAGGAAATGGAGATAACAGCGTTATTATGGAGGAAATAGAGATGATAGATAATACAGGAGATAGATACAGCACAAAGAAAAAAGATGTTAGAAAAGTAAGATGGTGCTGTACACACACTCTATACATCCACCCAGAGCCAGAAAAGGGCAGTTTGTAACGCGCAAGCTTGTTCTAGTCACACGGTGCAGATTAATGAACCACAGACGCACGCCTGAATAAAATCTAAAATATAAATTTCCCTGTGTGTTCCAAAGCCATTTTAAGTCGGATAATATCTCAAGCTGAACTTGCTGTGAATGATTAACCATATTGCAAGCCAACATGTTGAATTTTTATGTGGAACAAATATTTATAACTAAACAACGCTCATCTGAAACCACATTGAGACCAAGTGGCAGGATAGTGAAGTAGTGTGGTCAACTCCCAGTCAAAAGGTACTGGGTTCGATCCCCAACGACCGAAGTCTACCTGAAGGCATCCTTGAGCAAGATGCCCCGACCTACCTGCTGATCTGTTTGTTCATTGCTTTTGATAAAAGTATGTGCTAAATGACTAAAACAGTAGTAACATGCACTAATATATACAGTAACATAACCATATATTCATAACACACTTATGCTAATATAATGCATAATTTAGGACTTGTTTTCTCACAGTTTCATCGTTCTTAGTGAAGTGCGTCTAAAGAAGCACAAGCTGCAGTTCATAACAATTCTCCCTCACGTGTTTCCCGAATACTTCCCTCAGTGAGAAAAAATATTACAATTACAAAAACAATTATACCCTCTTGGGGGCGTAGTCAGAATGATGTCACGCCACGGTCCCCAGCTTATATTGACACCTTTCATTATATTGATCTCTTTCATTCTACTCAACGGTTTCTTTTTCATGATATACCTTCTGATTTCTCTTGCTCTTTGTCAGCAGTTTCGTCTATATTTGATTTTTTTCTTTCTATAATTCCATCCAACTGATTTTCTTTTCATCATATTCATACCGGTTTCTTTAAGTGTTTTGATTCCAACTGCCTCTGCACCACGAGGTCTGTTTATTAATATTCATGAGGTGACATCATAGGATCCATTGCGGATTCGCGGCCATTAGAAATGATTAATTTCTGACTTTGATGGAACGGGGTTGATAAAATGCCAATTAAAGTATCCCTTACAACGTTCCATCTCCAGAGGGGGGTACCACATGATCACAGCACCTGCCCCCTGTTTAATAATCCTATGATATGCAGATGTCATAGGTGTGTGACTTTCAAATCCCTAATGCAGTGGTTGCTTGATGTGACGTTGTTGTTAAATACTGCACACACTGCATGCTCTCAGACGATCAACAGTTACCTATACTACTGACTGTCAATCACATTTCACCTCAAGCTGTATTGCATTCTGACAATGGCTTGAAGATTAAGTCCCGAACTATGTCCCCGAACCAATCAATTGATTTAAAATGAAGAAGAAATACACTTTCATGTGGTGATGTCCATTAATAACCTAATTTCTTAAAGCTAGCTCCTAATTTTATATTATAAAAAGGACTTCCATAGCCCTCAAATATTTATTTCAAATAAATACCAAAATGTCGAACACAAGCTATTTTTAATAGAAAGGTGTTACGACAACAGAAAACAACAGTTGACATTTCCATCCTAGATTCTGAACTTCTTCCCAATAACAACAAAACCAAACCACCATCCAGCCTTCCTAAACATATCTCGAGCGGAGTCTCACGGAAAACACACAAAGAGCAAGGTCAGCCTTTCACATCGCCAATGTGGAGGAAAAAATCTTTGAAGCTGTTAATAATAAATGAAATGCTGTCTGGAAGGTAAGGGGCTGCATGAGTTAAAAGCGGGGTGTCCCCCTGTCAGCCCCACTCACCCTCTAATCCTTACCTGGATTTTCTCTCATCCATTATTCAGGGCTGACTTCTGCCACACAACCTGGCACTACAGCCTAGGCACTCCCCCACAGAGAGGGAGACATAGAGGATAAGAGTGTTTACATGGCTGATTCTCATGATATATATATATATATATATATATATAGTAATTCAGCAGATGCCTTAAAAGTGAATGCAGAGTAGCTTTAACAGTCAAAGACATGGTTAGTAGATTTGTTTATTTTTGTATTAATTGTGCTATTATTGTAATACAATATTACAGATTTTCATTCATTATAATTACAATCGCTGTGAATGTTGTGCCCTAAACAGACAATTGCATTTCTGGAATACAATAAATAATGCATGATGAAACATGCTTGAAATGAACTATAATTCTGATATCATACGTGAAAATCAGAAGGAAGAACTATGTTTTATTCTTTTCTAGTAAGGAATAGAAAAAGATGACAAATATATGTCAATGTTATTGCACCAAAAGTGTCTGTTTGTTCCATATCATTTATACAATGCCACTTTCGAAAACCTTCCTTCAATACATATAATGGTCTGTACAAAGCTATTGTGATAACCAATCCGAATTATGAATCTTAAGTCATGTTTGAGAGTTTTTCAACACGTGAGAAATCTTTGAGAAGAAAATCGTAATTTATCCGTGCCAACAAATGTATGTTTTTCCACAACCTAATTTCAATCTAAATTGCTTCTCTAAGTTAATGCCTCTAAACAAATAGACGTACAAATCCAAAATGTAAATTTCATAATGAATTTGTCTTGGTTGGTTTAGTTGTATTAGTTAGTATGCATTTGTTTTCTGCTGCAAGGGATGCAGTGGGAATAATAAACATGCATATGTCAAAACCATCCATCAATGTGTGGAGGCCTAGCAATTTGTCCTGGCTGTTTGTTGTAGATCTATTTATGTAGGTCATATTCTCAGGTAATTTATATTCTAAGCCTGCCCGGACCACTGGGCCTCCGCCCAACTGCCGAACCACATACACTGTGGTAACTTTAGTTGTGTGGGGCAGTGGTTCCTTGTCAGATACAGACACCAGACATGGTTAAATGCAAATAAAACCTATTTCCTCAACACTGAGGTAGTGGGTGGGGTGAGGGCCAGACCAAAACAGAACATCTCCAACCCAAACTAGGTCCTTACGTCTGTCTTTTCGCGATTTGTCAGCCCAAAGGTTTTTGGTTCGAACCCCAATGTCTACAGTCTACCTGTAGGCATCCTTGAACAAAGTGCCTAACCCCTGCCTGTTCCTTTATGACATGTATACAAATAATTTTCACACATCGAAAACTGCCTCCTTTAAATGTGTGTATGTCATTTTTTCAACCAACCGCACACTAAAAATCCACAAGCCCCCGGCCTCAATTAATTCAAAACGACAGTCTTTGGCCTTAAGGCACCCAGACACCCACCACTGCCACCACTCCTGTACATATCTCCTGAACCTTCAACTGAAAACTATCAAATACATCAGCCACATCTCCACTTATTACATGGTCATTTCCAATTCAAATTCAAACTTAGCCACCCCGTTTTTTAAAGAGACATTTAAAAAAATCGCTCATTCCTAACAATGGCCTTAATTGAATCTCGTATTCTTTACGGAATGTCTGCGTGGGGCAGACATTCCACATCGTAGCGTGGGCCTGTCTGTATGTACCAGCAAGTCATTCGTTAAGCATTGAAATTATTTCAGATATATATATATATATATTATAGCATTGGCAAGCGATCTTGCAAAAAAACGAAGAACATCTTGGTACAGCAAATAAATCGAGGCCCACATAAAAACCAGAACAGTAAGACTGAGCCAAGGCATGCACTTTAGCTCCACACCCAGTGTGGGCCACCGCGTGCTCCTAGCATGCCCCCCTCCCCTCCCTGAATGGCAGGTTAAGATGTGTATGTGTGTGTGTGCCTGCATGTGTGTGGGGGGTCTAACGGAGCTGACAGCTAGGGGATGAAGCTAATTACCCAGCAGCGGCCTCAGCCGGCAGCGGCCTCAGCCTTCCTCCCAGGGATACCTGGAGGTGGGGATAAAGGATGGGCGGTGGGGGAGGTGTAATCTGGTGGTGGTGGTGGGATGAGAAAGAGAATGAGAGAGTGTGGGCTCAATGTTGGATGTGTCTGGTCAAACATGGGGCTGTAAAGTGGGGGAGGGGGGTCTTGTTGTGTCACACACACACACACACACACACACACACACACACACACACACACACACACACACACACACACACAAGCCCCTTTAAAAGACATCCCGCAATATTGCCATAAAGACGATCCGCCATTATGCTGGCTTTGCTTTCAAACACAGAACCAAACAAAGCGAAATAATGTCGCCCCTGTATGTGATTTTACATAGCATTCCGGCGTTCCAGAATTAGAGGCGTGGCGTGTAACACACCAGGGTCAGCATCATGTGTGATGTGTAACATACTCTCCATTTCTTAACAGTAATGGCCAGTGAAGTAGTGTTGAGGTGCTTTTGCTAGCAGTGCATATTTATACCTCTCTTCAAATGCAAGCAACGTTGCTTTGCAACGTATATAACATGCGGAACGTTACAATGGCAGATTCGTAAAAGCAACGGGTTTATGCGATCAGAAATACATTGGCAGAGAAATTGAAGAGAAGCAGGAGGTTGCAGACGTAACACTTCATCAAAAGATCACACCACTGTTCCGCTTTTTCCTCTTTTTAAACAGACGTTCAGATTTACTACCCCTGCTGCCAGCTTAAAGGCAATGCCCCTGTATTCCATGTACGTACGTTTTATACTGAAGGTGAGGTGGAATAACGCTGCAATATTTCCGGCTTGAACAGGTTGTGTAAAAGTGGCTACATACGTAACACTCTCAAGGTCCTACTTTCTCCTTCTTCACTTTGTCTATCTTTATATTTTTCTTTATCCATCTTGGCCTCTCTTCCTCATGCTATGTACTTCTTCTGTAACCAACTTTTTTCTCTCTCACACCATCTCTCCTTTCTCCTTCTCTCTGTATCTCTCACTCTCCATCTCTCATCTCTCCCTCTCTCTTTCTGTACTATCTCTCTCTGTCTCTCCCTCTCTCTTTCCTCTCTCCCTCTTGTTTTCTGTACTGTCTCTCTGTATCTCCCTCTCTCTGTTTCTCTCACTATCTGTATCTCTCACTCTCCATCTCCTCTCTCCCTCTCTTTCCTCTCTCCCTCTCTCTTTCTGTACTATCTCTCTCTGTTTCTCCCTCTCTCTGTATCTCTCACTCTCATCTCATCTCTCCCTCTCCCTTTCTGTACTATCTCTCTCTGTCTCCCTCTTTCCTCTCTCCCTCTCTCTTTCTGTACTATCTCTCTCTCCGTCTCTCCCTTTCTCTGTATCTCTCACTCTCCTCTCTCCCTCTCTCTTTCTGTACTATCTCTCTCTGTCTCTCCCTTTCTCTGTATCTCTCACTCTCCTCTCTCCCTCTCTCTTTCTGTACTATCTCTCTGTCACTTTCCATCCCTCCTCTCATACTGTACTATCTCTGTCTTCTCGCTCTTTGTCTCTCGCTCTCTTTTTATCTATTGTAACAAGTTCTTAGACTTACAAGTAAGGTTGAGAACAATCAGAAATACTGTCAACATTGGAGTAGCTAAAACTAAATTACAAGACTGACCAAGTTCATAGAAAAACACTTAAAAAAGGTGTAAATTAAACATTTTGGCTGAAATGAATATATTCTATCACTTCAAATGTTAGCAATTTCCAAATTGATTTACTAAAGGGAATGCAATAGTTGTGTGAAGTCTGGTTCTCTGGTTGTTTGTATATGGATATGAGGTGACCTCACACACAGCTGTCAGACCTGCTGGCTTCGCTCCAGGCCACTGGCAGAGGCACATGTAGGTCAGAAACATAATTAACAACCCCCCCCCCTCTCTCTCTCTCTCACTTTCCTTCCCTCGCCCATCAGTTTCGATCCAGGAAACCCAGTAAAAACCCCACGACCACAACAACGACAAGAGCAAACTCAATTCTGTGATAAACACATCTGAAAAGCTTGTAGAGACGGAATACGATTTTTTTGTTTGTTATTTTTCTATTACATTTCTCCAAAACATGTTACTTGTTATTAAGTGATATTTTAGCTTTGAGGCTATAGCGTGGAGTCGTTGTAACCTGACAGTTGAGCAAGGAGCGGTTTTCGGTTGAAATTGTGACTAAAGACATTAGTTTCCAACAAAATGTTGACGACACAGCGATGTTGAACGTGCGTTGAAACAAATAACTACATGGTTATCGTAGCTAATTGGAGATTAGCTCAATGCCTTGCGTGCCCTTTGATAAAATATATATATGAATTGAATTAACAGTAGTTAAAAACATTTATGAATTATTATTGAATTACTAAACAGTCACTCACACAAAATGTTGGTCAGATCTTTTTTTGTGCCCTAAACTTTGGTGATACCTGCATGGCAACACCCGGTTCAACTCTTTCTTCCCCTCCTGTCCCTCTATATATAGCTTAACTCTGTCGTTGACACTGAAATCTATTCCCAAACCCACCTTTCTCTTGCAGATTGGCCGTCAAATCGATATTATGGCACCCCCAACTGTAAGAGTGGATGGTTGACTTGAAGTGTCTTCACACCAGCTCTGTCGTTTCCTTTTAACTACAGGCCGCACAAGTTTTGTCTCAAGTTAATTCAGAATAAAAGCATGAAACCCGACCACACACGGCTAACTCAATAGCCGAAGTCTTACCTTATGCACTTTTATGATTTTCCTCCCTTCATCCATCACCACAATGCGTAACCCTCTTTCTGGGTTGAAAATTAATATCTTGTCAATATTTTCCAGCCATGGATCTCCTGGAGTAAAAAAGATTGTGTTGTGTGTGGAGGATTTTCAATATTTATTTTACAAGTACTGGGTTCGATCCCCAATGTCCACAGCCTAATCTGTAGTCATCCTTGAGAAAAAGCTCTGAAATAAATCTGAATTCACTGCAAGTCCCTTAGGATAAAAGTGTCTGCCAGATGACAACATACTTAAGACTAATGGAATAAAATTAGGTAGGCCAAAAAAGATCCCTGTTTCGATTGATTTGTGGATAGATGGAGTTTTATAAACTCATACTTTAAATTAATTGTCAACACATTTTTTTCTGGGCTGTAGTAAAACAAAAATGTCTCGCTATACATGGAACGGTATTCTAATGTCAGTGTCGGACCCAGATTCTGAACATGACGCTTTTGATTTTGACTCTTGTTTGACAAATATTTCATCATTCTTTAGTTTGATATATCTTGTCAGACAAATGGTACCATAAATATCACCACACACACACACACACACACACACACACACACACACACACACAAACACACCAAAATATTATTTTCTGTTTCAGTTGGATGATAAGCGTGTGCTTCCATTGTTTACTGTCAATCTCAACAATTCTTTGCTACCTAATTGGACAGACCTTTTATGCTCGAGTATACAACCAGCCTTTGTTGCTCTTCCAAACTTTTTCATCGTAACTTTATTATAATAACTTTAATACAATATGGAAGCCACCTACAATACAGCTTCTCCTTTAATCAGTCGGATATTGGTCTAACAATATCATAAGCTCAATGATTATTTATTTGGACACTTTATTTTCGACAGAATGCCAACATTTTGGACAACTCTAGGAACTACTGCATCAGTTTTAAAAGGATGTATTTCGAGGCTAATTAGGCATCATGAAAACACAGTTTGGACGAGCCAGATTCAGGATGAATATGTGTTATTACATGTTACATGATATGTGTTGGAGGCAAGCCATGCATTTTTCGTCTTTCATTTATGAGGTAGGCATAATTTAAAATAACTAACCTTCCCTTTCAACACACCAGTGGTACGTACGCCAGCTGTACAGACGCCATCATACTGTACAGCTAGCGTACATACCGCTCATAGTGGCACGTGCGCTAGCTGTACAGACGCCATCATACTGTACAGTACAAAGTATTTGTTTACATAGTGCTGTGGCGTTCAAAGGCATTCATAACATGTACTTTGTTAGTTTTCAGTTTATTTTTCTTCGGAACCATCAACTTCTACATTAATATCATCAATCTTCAACAACGCTGACTAAATTGCTGCTTTGATCTAACCTGTGAGTAACCTGTGAGTAACCTGTGAGATGCGTTGGAGAAAAAGATAGGCTTACAGTACAACAGCATTTTCTGGATGCTTTTATCCGATAACATTCCAATACATTTTTAACCATTCGTCTGTTCCAAAGTATGACCATATTTACTCATATCTTGTTACTCATCGGCAAACCTTGACCAAAAATATCTCATCCTATCCATTGTGTTGACTGTATTAAATCCTGGTGGGTTCCCTGTTCAGAAGTCAATGCTTTACAGGTCTGTTAAACTGCAGGATTAATGAAAAAGGATCAATCGATCCAAAGAAAAGAGTTGCGTCTGTTGAATTTACCTCAGCAGCTTAGCAGTTCAACATTTCCATTGCTGCAGCCAAGGGGCTCCACTGTTGGTGATTAGCTGGGTTTCACATAGATTTCCGTAGTTTCAATCTATTCAAAATCTGAGATATGAGACAATGGCCGTGTTCCAATAGTCGCTCTTAGCTCATCATCACTTCCTAAATGTTCTCTTCGATCGCCGTACCCACTTTCCCAATACGCAGTAAGTAAGCGAAGCAGCTCAAAGTGTATTCATTAGACGTAAAACGCCCATGAATCCTATCTTTTCTACACATCATTCTCTCTATCTCTAATGCTCTCTCTCTCCCTCATTCTTCTGAGCTCTAATGCTCTCTCTCTCATTCTCTCTCCTTCCTCTGACATTATCACTCTTACATACCTTGCTCAGCCTACTCAGAGGCACGCCCTCACACACACACTGATAACACATAATGGAGGAATGGGATTTGAAATGGCGTCTTGGCGAATTAATCAAGATTGAACGGGTGCGGGGATGAGGGAGGATGACATCCCCTCCGAGACATCTCCACAGGGAATGAATCAGCCGTGTGTCATGTCACAGCAGCTGACACATACATATGCTTGCACTCACACACACACACACACACACACACACACACACACACACACGGATTTGACCATTTGCCTTAAGAACCATACTTATTGACGGGTGGATGGAAAATTTAAATTTCCCTTGTCACAATCTGTATTTGAGGGTTACAACCTTATTGTTTAACTTATGCACATACATCTATACATTGAGGATTCCAGATATTGTATTAGCACCAAAGCATTTAACATGGCATGCTTTATTAGCATTGTACAATCACAGTAGAGGTGTCATATAAGGATCGCGATTCTTATCTTTTATGGTTCTAAATCAATTTACAACTTCCAAAAATATTTCGTTTTTTTCCTTTTGTCTTCGATTTGCCTTTGTGTGTTTACATTATGGCAATCAGTTGATCCAACTTTCTCATATTTAAAAAATACATAATCGTATACATACATATTCTCTGCTTCCATGCCATCATTTTTTTTTTGCCACACCTCTTTTCTTAACTCACAGCAGTCCGGAGTAGATCCTGAAATTATCAAGAACAGATTGTGAATCGAATCGTGA
The DNA here is from genome assembly GCA_027123675.1 of Molva macrophthalma. Classification (NCBI taxonomy): domain Eukaryota; kingdom Metazoa; phylum Chordata; class Actinopteri; order Gadiformes; family Lotidae; genus Molva; species Molva macrophthalma. Next base: position 8,552,967 of record JAOPJO010000061.1, on the reverse strand, counting down.
GCCCAAGAAATGTGTACATCCTTGTGTGTGTGTGCGTGTGTACATCCTTGTGTATGTGTTTCTGTGTGTGTATATGCGTGTACATCCTTATGTGTGTGTGTGTGTGTGTGTGTGTGTGTACATCACTATGTATGTGTGTGTTTTTGTGTGTATATGTTTGTACATCCGTGTGTGTGTGTGTGTGTGTGTGTACATCACTGTGTGTCTGTGTGTGTGTACATCACTGTGTGTGTGTGTGTGTCTACATCACTGTGTGTGTGTGTGTACATCACTGTGTGTGTGTGTGTGTGTGTCTGTTCTCTCTCCACATTTCACGGGGGTGGGAGCAGGTCAATAGCTTGGCAGCGATGACGTCACAGAGAGAGAGAACGGCCGATTAAATCAGTGCTAGACAAGGGTCAGCGATTCCCACCGCGATTCCTGTCGAAACCCCTCACCCCCCGGTGGTGGGGGTCGGAGGTCATGGCGGGACTTCCACTAGGAGGGTCAAAGTTCAACCCTGCCAGTTCTTTTCATTTGTTTTTTCCTCCCGCGCCGGTTGTTCACAAAGCTAGCAGGTCGTCGTCCTTTACTTACAAAACACAATCAACGCAAAATAACGCTGATCATTTTCTAGGTCCCTTTCGTAGTCCATCGGGTGCAGGCCCCGATCCCATGGATCAAAGTAGCTAGCTTTTATTCTACGCTCATCTTATCCTCTTCAGCATGTCGCTGTTGTTTACTTTCAGACAAATAAAAGCCCATAAATAAGTAAATAATTCAAGATAAAAAAAAAACAACAATAAAAAACAACATTACTCCTGGCGTGAGCCCTGATCGTGTCGTTTGTGTCAGGAAGAGCAGGTGCACTGAGAGGTTTCTAATACAAGTTATGTTATTCTTTTACTACCGGAGCCTAACTGTGGTTATTTACCGCACCATCGGGTTACTGCAACACTTTACAACAACTTTACAGCCCCCCCACGCCCACCATCTTGTGTTTCTATCAGCTGTCAAGAATAATACACCTCCAATAAAACATTATACTGTCGAACCCACTGGTATGACCCAGCTCTGAGCTCCATAAAGGGAGTCCAGGCTGACGCAGAATATATAGATATGTGTATATATATATTCCTGGCATGGACGTTATGTTATGAAGACTGAAGTTTACGTCTTTGCAGGACTTCTGTTAGCTACTTCAACTAGCTGGTTTATTGTGCTATTTTAAGTGTAGCTACTTCAAGTAGATATTTTTACTACTTTAATTACTTCATCTAGCTGTTTGAAATACGGATTTCAATAAGCAGTTTTAACCACCACTACTTCAAGTAGCTTTTTCAACTAACTACTTTAACTCCCTACTTCATCTAGCTATTTTATCTAGGTACTTCAACAAGCTACTTTTACTACCTACTTAAAGGTCCAGTGTGTAAAATGCAGGTGGCCACTAGCGTTGCAGGTTGCAGATTGTAATTGACTGATTCCCCCCCTCACCCCTCCCTTTCCAACGACTACGGTGGCCTGTACTGGCCTGTATTGTGTAAGGTGCCAGTAGATCATCATATACGACAACATCGAGTAGTCAAGGGTCAATTGATGAGATTCCTTGACAGATTTAAGAATTGTATGTATTTATTTATTTATTCTGTGAATATAACTATAGGTTATAGCTTACAAGTAAAGGTAATTTTACATTAAACAATTGTTCTTTTTAAATTTTTCAAATTTGTCAATATTATAATTAGAAATCATGAAGTTAAATGGATCTGTACTCATACGTGGCATTTTCCGTTTGGTGAAAAGGGACATCAATTTTTATCGCACCAAGGTTGATGGTCGACGGGTTTAGCCTGCTAATAAATCAGTTTAGCCAATCATAATCGGGTATCCTGGTCATAGTCACCATACACACTCTACATGTTGACATGGCAGAAGTTACAGCCTTTTATGTTTCTTAACACAGTCCTCTTATTGCATCCATAGTGGCAAACTATATTTATACACCTATAATTATCGCTATTCATCCTGATAGAAGTCTGCGCGACAAGCGAATGTTTACTTGCACTGCCGTATGTGACTATAGATTGCTTTTGTTAAAGTGACGGTGTGCAGTTGTATTTTGGATACTTGAGTTACTTTTACTTTTAGTTACTGAACAGGGAAACAACCTCAAACACAAAATTCTCCAAAACATGGAGGTATTAAAGAATGCACACCCGCTTAATTCCCCTCATCCGCAAACTGCCGTTCGCTACATCATTTTACACATTATTTCGCAACAAAAAATTGAAACTCAATTCTAATTGAGTCCTCTAAATACATAGGATATTTGGCCAGCGGTGGATTTGGATGTCCGCGTCCGAGAGACGGTTTAGCTTCTCGGACACTTATAACGCCACGGTGTGCGTGGCTGTGTGGAGCTCCGTCTTGCCAGCAGTTGATGTTGATTGCACCTCCGAGAGAGGGTTAAGCTTCTAGGACACTCAAGGTATAAAGACACTGTGTGTGGCGCACAACGATTGTCATTTTCATGGGATTATACATTAATTAAAACAAACTTATGAATATTAAATTATATTCCTGCCAAGTCCGTTCCGCTAGATGCCACAAAATTATACACACTGTACCTTTAAGACACTATTTTTTACAAGCTTTTACAAAAAAGCTTGATTTTTTTTATTTATTTATTTATCCTCACCTCTTTTCATCATTTTTTTTAATCGCAATTCCTAAATTGCTATTTAAACGGAACATTTTTCACTGTGCCATCTGCAAGCCATCTGCTTTGTAATTCAGTGGCAGAGTTGACGTCGCCTAATATTCAGTTTTAATACATTTCACAATTTTCAGATGAGGTAGCTGAAGAGCTAACTTGAGGACTTGTTTTACACACACACAGAAACACACACACACACACACTAGAAGTTGACCCTAACAAAAAAGCCAACAAAAATCAATCTTTCCACTGAAAGCATGCTCCTATATATAAAACTCTCTCTCTCTCTCCCTCTCTCTGTTTACTGAACGTTGGAGGTGTTCGAGGGTAGAGTCTACAGGCAGGATTACACCTCCATGTTGAGCGACTGTAATCAGGTAGACACAGGGGCAGCACCTTTTGTAGGCCAGCCTGCCCATACCAATACAGAGCCCTTTGCATGGGTGCACCCTTATTCCTATTGAGCATCATGTGGGTGCGGTCTCACACAGACACAAGTGTGGTTTGTGTGTCTGTGTGTGTGTGTGTGTTGGTGTGCACACACCTCCAAACAATGTGAACTATACACACACCAATGTTCTTCAGGTTATGCATTGAGATGACAGAACAAAAGATGATGGTACCTGTTTTTACCTGTTTCTTTCTTTTACTTTCACTTTCATTCTCTCCGTCACTACTATTGATCCTTGTCATTGATGGTTTGTTTTGTTTTTGAAGATGTCCCTCATAAAAAAATGAAATAAATGGGTTTGGGCCAAGGAAATGTTTCTTATAGAGCATGGGGAAGAGGGAGAAGGAGAAAAAGAAAATATTCTGAACTTAAAATTAGTTTTTGAATGAATGAATTTTTAAAGTTTGATTAATTATTTGTTACGGGGCGCCACGTGGGGCCATTTCTTTCATCTGTATGTGTCAAAGTTTTCACTCAGAATATATCTTCTCACTGTCTCATATAGCTCTCTCTGTTGTGCTAGTAGTGAATAGGTTTCCTCTGTTTACCTTTGGGGGTGCCTGACGTTTTGGGGGTTTGGTTTGATTTGCTTTTAAAACTAATTTATTTCCTCTTCTCCTCTCTCTCGCCTCTCTCTTTAGGAGACTCATCGCAAGTTGGTAAGTGCTCTCACAATTATTCACTTTCTATTTCCGTCTCATCGTTCAAAAAGGTGTCTGCTTATTTCACTGCTGCAGGCGGTTTCGCTGTGATCGATAAGTGTTGAAAAGTGCTCTGTCCTGTTGTTGAATGCATCGCAAAATGATACAAATAAATGCATTGGTACACACAGGAACACAGGCACGCACCACACACGCCGCTGAGAACATGCTTTCTGACTTGTTTTTGTGACGGTGGGAACAGCTCGCTCCATTCCTAATGTTGTTTACAAGCCTGTGAGAGCCCATGGAAAGCAGAACTCTATTGGTCTAAACTGGTCCAGTTGTTGTTGGCAAGCGTGGAATCACGTAGCAAATCGCCATCCTGGCCCGAAGTTGAAATTTGTTTGAACGACTGCCGTTACATCTGTTGCCTGCATGGTAACTGCACTCTCAGGAACTTTTATTTGCTACCATTCGCTTGTGAATCACTTTTACTACTTTTTGTACTTATGGCGGATTTGGCAATCTCTCCTAGTAAATTATTTAGTATAACTCTGAGATAAGTTGCGTGGGGTGGGTTGGGGGTATGGGACATATGGTTAGTGGGTAGACTCTGAATGGTATTGGAGAAAGTAAAACGAGACTTGTGTGTGAGCAAAGTTACACCGCTTCCAAACCCATTTCCTCCTTAATTAGCTGTGCTTTTTATCCAGTGATCCGAGGGGGTAATGTGTTTTCATTAACTCAACCTCTGCTATCAGCTCTCAAAGTGCTCAGGCAAGAGGCAAGGCCAAGCGACCCAAAGCGTTTGGTTACAACAATCTCGCTCAGCTCAGCTCTGAGTTCCTCTGCCCAGGAACCTGGAGTGTCCTTAAAAAAAAAAAAGAAAAAAGGATGATATAAACATTTTATAAAGTTGTTATAAAATGTTCTGACGTGTTGCTAGCGTTCTAGCGTTCTATCAGCGAGCTGCAATGCATCGCGGCTGACGATTTGGGGGAGGTGGGGGGGAGTGATTTTGAGGTCGTGAGAGAGGCAAGATAGACTGATTAATGAGGCGTTTCACACAAATGGACCGTTAAACGTGAGGTATAAACAGGATTGAACAAACAGTGGGCAGAAATCTACCTCTGGTGAAATCCTGCTTCTGATAAAATGTTATCTTTGTGTGCCTCCCGCAATTATGGGGTATGTCATCCGCAAACACTGCAGACACCGATATCCATCAGGTAAAGTCACAATAAATCAGAATAGACAAAGTTTGCAAAGAAGTCTGAGATAGTCGGACACAAAAATATTCCTTGTTGCACACTAGACAAACAAGCATTCCCTACAGGCGGTTGATAAAACCCGAAAAACATGACTACCTGCTCTGGTTTTGTTTTGTTTCTCATTTGCTTCAGGCTGGTGTTGGCATTGAATCCAGTTTCCTCCTAAGGAGACTATGCAGGCAGGTGTACAGACGAACCCGCAGGCAGACAGAGAACCAGCAGCCCACCTTTCGACTCACTCATCGAACGATTTACATGAAATGAAACGCCTATATAGATGGCTTGGCCTTTCCTCCTCTTCTATTTCGCGCTCTAAGCCTTCTTTCTCTTATGCTCTCTCTCTCTCCCGGCCGGGCGCCCGGGGGGGCGGGCGGGCCCCCGCCCCCGCGGGGGCGGCCCCGCCGCCGCGCCGGCC